>JALPBZ010000224.1:0-28619 GCA_026538355.1 Cryptococcus sp. GC_Crypt_5
CCTCAAGAATCGAGTACACTCCGGCCTGCCTTCTATCAAAAGCATCAAGCCAACAATTCCGCGTCGAGTTTGCCTGTAATTGCAGGTCTGGCCGATGCTGGTCCTTATCCGTCCACTCCCGGCGCCCAATCCGGCAGACTAGGCGGACAAGCGAATCCTAGTCCGATTGGTATGGGTCGTCCGGCAGGTCCACCTGGTGGTGCCGGTCCAAGCAGAGTGCCCGTGGCTAAACCTCAGGAAGAGATATGCTTGGAGTGCATGATGAGAGACAGGGACTTGGCCGATGTCATCGTGCAAGGCGAGGGAGTGTGGGAAAGAGGCAGTGATGTCGACTGGCGCGACATGAAGTGGCGAGAGGAATCTTTGCTGAAGACAATAGGCAGAGCCAACGGCGTCGGGTCGGTATCAAGCGCCCTTAGCCGCTCGCTCGATGACAACGATGACAGTTCCGACTCCGAGTCGACCAGCCTGAGTCCGCCGTCGACGGGTTATTCGATTGAGGATGCCCAAGCGAGAAGACGTCAGGAGGAAAGGAAGAAGCGAAGATCGTTGCTTCATGCTAAGAAGAGGCAGTCGGACTCTAGGATCATGAACGAGGTCGGCTGGAAAGGCTTCAAATGGGAAGATGGTCCGGCTGGAGAGGGATTACCCAGAGGTTTCAGGGGAACTCGACCTGGTCGTTTGACGGAGGACGGTATCAAAGCGGTCATGACCAAGGTAAGTTGGTATACTTTGAAGCGAGCCCGTCTGATCTGTTTCGCAGTTCCCGTCTGCGTCAGCACACCGATACCAGTGGCTGCAAGGTTACTTGCGTAACCAATGGATGCTTGTCCTGGACGTTCGTGCCGAGGCTCAGCGTATCGGCCACTTCCCCTTGCCAGACGAAGGTATCGCATCGGCTTCCACCCTTTCAAGTCATGAAGGCCGGTCAATACCTCCCGGAGCCCAGCCGAGCGCACTTGCTTGGGAGACCAGGCCACTCCGCGACTTCTCCGACTCGTCTCGCGTCTTCACACCCTCTAGGGGCACACCTGGGCTGTCTCTCGTCCGTCCCAGTCCATCCTCACCTGCTGGACTTGCAGCGCTCGCTGGCCAAAGCCGTCCTGCCCCTTTGCAGAGACCCCTCACTCACTATTTACCGGATCGCGAGCCTTCTCTGGCGCCGCCAAGAACGCCGAACTATGGTTCCCCATCGTCGACTGCAAAAGGTCGGCACAGCAAGAAGGCGAGCAGTCCAGGTGCATTCGAGCAAGCTTCCATCCGTTCAAGCGTATACAACAATGACAACGAGGAGCTATGGTCGCCCAATGAAGGCCCGTCACTCAGGCCATTCTCATTTGCTGTCCGTGCTGGAGCTACCGCCGCTCGTGATGGTAGCGAAAATGGGCATGGCCGACGAAGCCTGTGGGGCAGATGGGGCGGCAGCGTTACGAGCTTGTTTGGCGGAAGCCAGAACGGCAGCGGCAGCATGATGGATATGCAGTGAGTAGTCCATTATTGTTGTTTTGCAGTCGCTGATTTTATTTGCAGCCTGGCACTCGATAATGATCGGCGCAACAGAACTTCCTCCATCGGCATCAATTCACACCCTCGCGCCGTATCGATGGCATCACCGACTCGTCCAGCATTCTTCGGCCGTGAATCGCGCTCGTCTGTCAACCATGACCATGAGTCCCGGATCTCCCGCGCGATCAGCCATTCTCGGTTGTCACAATTCCATCTCAACGACGAGGACGATGACGAGGACCAGCCGAAGAAGAAGGGCTTCAAAGGTTTCCTCAAGAAAATCAAGCCGAAGAGCGGTAAATCGAAGCAGGCCAAAGGCGATCAGATGCCGCCTGAGAGGGAACGGGAGAACCAGCGCCCCCAGCAAAGCGACCAGAATGCGCTCGCTCCCCCTCCATCCATCTCGTATCTGGTCAACAGAGGAGACAAGAAACATCGTCGAGACCGGAGCGGCTCATCGTCCTCGATGCTTACCGATAGCCAGGCTTCCATTGCTCAAGCGCCCACTAGCAATCGATACTCTGGCTCAGGCGGATTACCTTACGGTCTGCGTTCCGTATCCGCGCCTGTGCAAGACAGTTCGTCTGGCGGAAGTCAATCTGCCTCCCCGACGAGCTCGAAATACGTCTCGAACCAGGCTAGGAGGGAGAGTTACGCCTCTGCTTCCGGCCGCTCGGGCAGGAGAAGGTCTGGCACCATGAATGACTTGGCGGAATTGGCCGATGAAGCGGAGCATAGAGAGGTATTGGCCAATGGTGGAAGAGGGTTTTACTCTTCGCCTGAACCAACCGCGATCTTTGACGAGCAAAGCCGATACCGCGCTGTTCAAGGCAGAGACCACGCACAACCGCACTATCAGCATCATCAGCAGCAGCAACAGCAACCACAGCAACAACAACATGCGGCAACGTATCCTCATCCCAACTTCCGTCCCCACAACAAAACCACTTCTTCATTGTCCGCTTCCAGCGGGACTCTGGCGATTGAAACGCCTCCGCCTACCACGTTCGTCTCCAGCTCGTTCTTCAATGCGCAAGCTGCAGGACAGCAAAAAGGCTCGCATTTCCAGCAACAACAGCAGCAGCCTCCGGCACCCATCAATACGAGCCCTAATGGACCGATTATCAGATCGCCTTCTGGTCAACTGTCTCCGAACAGATTCAAAAACCTTCCTCCGCTCCCTCCGAATGACGGCGCGGGCCAAACTCAGATATCTGACGCTTCGCCAGATTCGTTCGCGGCTGCTTTCCCCGAGCAGGACTTCAGCTTGAGCGGGACGGTGCACGACCCGAAGTATCTCGCGCGACAACAAACTGAACGACCAGGCTCTGCCAACGCAAACGGGTACGGGTATCCTCAACCTGCTCAACAGCAACAGCGTGGATACGTTGTTCCAGGACGGACGTCTTTCGATCAGCGACCTCGCACTAACACCAATATGAGCGGGGGAAGAGCGGTGCAGACGATGTACGTCCAACCCACCGCTGCGACTGTTTCGAGACCCCAAGCGGGATTTGGACCGGCAACGTCGATTCACGGATTTGAGGAAGGAGAAAAGAGGAAGAAGGGCTTCCGAGGGATATTCGGGGGAAGCAAAGCTGGCAGGCTGGCGTGAGCGATTGCTCTTTCAAAGCCAGATGGCCGGCTGTCCGCTTGCGCGTAGTCATTGGTCGACACGACATACACACTCTTTTGCCCCCTTTTGATTCTTTCATCACGACATCTCGTCACTCAAAAACTTGTAGCATTAGACGTACTTTCCCCCTCTTATACGATCACAATTACACAATCATACGATCATACGATCTTCATGTTCACAAACGACACTTTTATGCTTGAACGTATGAAACGCTTTCTTCACTTCATATACGACCTATGAATCATTCATTTTGACTGACTCTCATGCGCGCTAGACTATAGTCCATAGTTTTGCGGTCTGCAGTCTCTAGCGGTAAAAAGATGAATGCCCTTTGCACAGCTGCACGGTTATCGTCCAATTCAGTCGACTCCAGCTCGAGGAGAATAGTAATACATACACCCCATTTATATAGATTTGATCTCTCTCGTTCAGCTCATCCACGTGCGATCTGAACTTAGGTCGAACATTTTCTGCGCTGATAGATCTCGCGATACGGTGTTGCCTAATCCCGTCCGCCTCCCTACAATCGTGACTTTTGGCTGTTGATCACACCAGACCATCGTAGAGCGATAATGCCTGAGTGCGAGCGATTGTCAGCTAACTCTCCCTCGATAGACTTGGAGTAGATCAGACAATCATGCTGATCGCGAGCACTGACCTGCACGATAGTTGGGTCCTGCTTGCTGCCCTCTTTGAACTCGTCAAACGTCAGACGCGCGTCCTTGTTCATGTCCATATTGCGGAAGATCTTGTCCACGCGCTATAGATGTGACATGTCAAGTCAGCTACATGTGCTCGAAGGGTGACGGAGTGGATCCAAGGTGGGGCGCATTGGTTGTCGTAGCACATAGAAGTGACAGGTATCAACGAGTGATATTGACGCACCTTTTCAGGAGTATCCTCATCCTCTGGAAGCTGGACCATTTGTCCAGTCATCTTATAGATCGACCGAACAATCTGCAGCATCTCATCATACGTGATGAACCCATCTTGGTTGATATCGTATAATTGGAATGCCCCTATTATGACGAGAGAAACGAATCAGCTGCTGTCGAGTCGCGTCGCGGCCGTGTTACTGTCCCCGTCATGTACGACGCTGGTCATGCTCAGTCGGAAGAAGAGCTACGACTCACACTTCAGCTTCTCGTCAAGACGGCCTCGGGAAGTGACGGAGAGCGCGCAGATGAATTCCTAAATCACAATAAGAACGCGTTCAGTCATAGCCTGATATATGATAAGTGCTGACCCACCTTGAACTCGATCGTTCCGGATTTATCCTCGTCGAACACCTGTATGGCCAGCAGATGTAATCACGCGTCAATTCTATTCTGGATTGTAAGAGTGCGCGAAGAGACTCACGTTGAAGACGTAATCTGCGAATTGGGATGGATCGCCAAATGGGAAGAATTGGCGATAGATCTTCTTGAATTCTAAATATGATGAAAAGTCAGTGCTGTGCTGATGATCTGATGATCATAATGATGGAAATGATGGGCGTGATGAAAATTTGGAGAGGTAAGGAGGGAATAAGAGGACTGTGGGACGCACCATCCTTGTTGAGCTGGCCACCAGGACAGTCCTTCAAGAACCCTTTGTACTACAGGCGACACGACACTGTCAGCTCAAGTCACAGAGCTGCAGGAGTCAGCTGACCCATTGTTGTAATTCCTGCAATACGAATGTAGGCACAGCGGTAAAGCAAGGATAATGGGAATGTCAATTAGCTCATATCGCCATGGTCATCACGCGCAGCGCACCTTCTTGTCGACTGCAAAGAGAACCACATGAGCTTAGCATCATATATTTGGATGGTATGGACTGATAGCTCACAGTAAGTGTTCTTCTGCAGTTCCGCAAGCTCGTCGGCTGATAACTTGGATTGCGACTTGCCCATCTTAGCTTGTAGTCTATGTTATTGCTTGTTGCTGATTATACGAGGGATAGCGCGTTGTATCTTGATGTTGTGCGAGGTTGATAGATGAAAGCTGAGCACTGAATGGACAGTGAGCAGAGTAGCTGTGCTGCTTCCGTGTTCCGTCTGCGTTGCGTTGAAAACTTCCGAGTGGTTTGCAACGAAAGAAGATGAATGATGTTGTTAGAAGTTATGTGAATACGCGGTCTGGGTCTGGACTGTCTCGGGCTGTGCATAAACGTATCCCAATATCATCATCATTCACTCCAAAACACTTGGCGCCTTTACGGCATCACTTTGCTCTGCAACCGTGGGAAAGGTTCGTACCTAGATTCCAAGACTCGGTGGCATATGTGCATGAATAAGGTATTTTGTCTATTATCTACAAGTAAACGCAACGAGATATAGCGAGGTTCAAGGAGAGTACACGAGATGAAAGAGATGAGCGAGATAGACGAGATTACGTTGCTCGGCGAGTATAGTCCTAAAGGGACACCGCGTGTAGCGATAGAACCTGATCGAAGAGATAACTAGGTCGTCGAGGACACTCTACGTATCGCTCCGGACACGCGCCTAGAAGTCTTCGTTCTTCATCCACCTCAACAGCATATACTCGGACTCCTCTGGCTTGTTGAGAGGCACTGATCGGATATGGAACATGCGTCAATACCGACGCCGACGTTGCGTCGAGAAAGTAGACACGGTACTCACCCAGATGCCCAGCCCCTCGGACAGTCGCAAACGTCAGACCATTTCCGCCGGTCCGCACTTCCCCTGCGATATCGGGGCTTCCGGGCAGGTACCATGGTCGTTCTTCCGAAGTCACATAGGCCTTCGAACCAGACCAAGCGAGTCGCTCAACCCAATTGCGCACACCGATGAAGTTGCAGGCGAAGTCGACTGGTTTAATTATGAGCCCAGTCTGCAAGTCGACTATGTGCGCTCAC
The DNA here is from genome assembly GCA_026538355.1 of Cryptococcus sp. GC_Crypt_5. Lineage (NCBI taxonomy): Eukaryota > Fungi > Basidiomycota > Tremellomycetes > Tremellales > Cryptococcaceae > Cryptococcus > Cryptococcus sp. GC_Crypt_5. The sequence continues at coordinate 6,005 of JALPBZ010000224.1, forward strand.
CTTTGCCAACATACGCCAATACTCGCACGCCGCGTTCCAGCAAGCCAGCGACGTATAGGTACGTTTTATGGTGTAGATCCATCGATGGGGACGACGCGATGCCTCCCATAGCTATGTTCACGAGGCCCGAGGCCAGCGACCATGGCCCGTTCCAGTGGGGATCAATGCCTAGGAGCTTGAGCGTGGCGTTCCGATTGAGGTATTCATGCAGCGCGACGTCAAGGGCGTCGGAAGAGCAGTCACTACAAATAGAGATCAGTCCGACCGTCCACAACTAGCCCGTCTGACTCACACCCCGGCCTGACACTTCTCCGAGATGTCGTACCAGTTCCTGCCAGTCTTACCGAATGCACCGATGATGGTCGACTCGCAGCTGCGTCGTGGACTCAACGTCAGCTAGCCTCGATCATGATGCTCATGATGAGACATATACACTCACAAGTCGACAGCCACGCCGCACCGCCTATCGTCGAACCTGTGTCGACAGTCCTTCTCCAACATCTCAAGGCAGATGGGAAGCGCCTCGTACAAAGCGACACAAGTGCTGATTGACTGGATAGCGTTGACGCCGGACTCTGCAGTGCATTGCTGTTCCACATGCCCAATCATCATTGTAGCCGTGTCGGTCCAGCCGTTGCCAATCATGACCTGCAGCAGTATCAGTATCTACACCTGAATAGCTGCTCACGCTCTGAAGATTGACCGGAGTCATATTTCTCGCCTCGGCCATCATATTCCCGTCGAGCACAGCGCTGGCGAATAGTGGAAGATAGCGTCCGCCATAGCTCTCTCCAGCCATGTGGAATTTGCGTCCTTTGAACTCCTTGAACGTCTCGAACCACATTTGGACGAAAACGCCCACATCCAAGGCGGCATCCTCGGTTCGAGTGTGGAGCAGCTGACCATTGTGGTTGAAGGAGAAGCCCACGCCGGATGGCTGATCCAGGAAGAAGATATTGGCGTGGTTGTTCCAAGAGTGAGGATTGTTGACCAACGAGTTGCCGTTATCCGGAGTGATGCGGCACGGACCCAGCTCCATGAAGAGGCCATAGGCAGAACTACAGTGAAGGAAGGGAACATCAGAGAGGGGGCGAGGGGTAAGTGCTAAACTTACGAGGCACCCGGTCCTCCATTGATCCAGAAGATCACATCGTCTTCTGCAGGCTTGTCTCGCTGATGGGATTCTGCGCGTGAGCTCTTTCCTAGCTGTCTCTGTGACAATGCCCGCTCACCGACTCGAAGAAGTAGAAGAAAAGGCTTTCACCATTTCCATCCACATCAACGTAGCCTGTATATGCGGCTGCGTTCTCCTCGCACCACCCCTTTTTCACACGCTTGACACGGATACTGTGACCAGGGAACGAAGCGTGCTTGAATGTGGTGAAGTGCGAGTCATCATCATGGTCGATGAGCGGAACGGATGATGAAAGGGTATGAACCGATTCAACTGAAGCGGTAGTAGTGAACGTCCGCTGGCGAGCAGAAACCGTAACCGTCAACAGCAGGAGAACCGGGGAAAGGAGATATGAGAAGAGCATGGTGGACGCCGAGTGTATGTACCATGCACTGCGTCGGACATGTCACCGCAGCATTTATATATCCTCAGATAATACGGACTTGGACTCCTGGAGACACGAGAACAGATTGTTGTGTACCACATGGGTCACAGATACCGCTTCATCGGTGTTGGCCGATTACCTTGTAGCACGGGTATATAAACGTGGTCATAGGCGACTAATCTCTCTCATGGTCTAGTGCTTCACCAAACGCTCAGCATTCCATCTGCCGTACTGGAAATGCTCTTGTTCTCCCAAAACTCCCCAGTTGAACCATCAATGTCCCCGACCGCAAGGCGCAACGGGATCTTGCCGCCGTCATCTGACGATGCGTGTTTAGCCTGGGCTTATCTGCGCCTGGCAGCCTCCAGCAGATCAACGCGACTCACTGAGTGATTTCGGTGCTCTGCCCACCTGGAATCCCATGTCTGAAGCTACCCACCCAGGACAGCATCTATCACCGTTGTCATTCTTGAGTCTGTCCTGTGCAAACACCACGTACGCGTTGATATACAGATCAGGATGTTCACTCGCCAACGCTTTGCTAAGTGCAACGATGAAGGCCTTGCTGACGCAATATGCGTCCCTTTTGAACCCTTCTTTTCCTTCCTGTCCGCTGCTTACGATGGACTGTTGGTTCGTGGTCAGCAAGAAAGCGCTTCGGACAGTACAGAACCGACGACGAACCTCGTAATCGTTGACAAGTCGTGTCAATTTTGAGGTCGAGGTAGCAGCCTCCTGGATTCTCTGCTTCGCATTGGCAGCATAGCCGTTTAGATGACCCGCAACACTGGCAACGTTGACCACCCTCCCACCCTTCTTGATAAGGGGGATAAATGCATCACACATCTACGATGACGAGTTGATGGTCAGTACAGGGGCGTCGTGGCGGCAATCGACATACAGCTTTGGTGCCATAATAGTTGATCTTCAGAGTGTTTGTGACCGTTTGATGGCTATAACCGTCTGGGTTCAGATTCACTCCAGCATTGTTGATGACCGCATCAATCCCGTCTGGATGGTTCTTGCCGACTTCTGCGGCCAAGGTGTTGATGGCGGACGGATCGGAGATGTCCAACTTTCGGTGCACATAGGTACTTTGCGACGAATTGGGAGGATCGGGTAAGTCTGAACCGGATCGGGATGTGAGGTAGACGGTGTAAGCGGTGGGAAGAGACGATATCAGGTTCACAATCCCGAGACCGACACCTCGGTTCTGAGCATGTTGCAAGGAGGCAAGGCATCAGCTAGACCACACAAGACGTCCACAGAACGGTGTACGCACAGCTCCAGTGACTATAAGAACGGGGGATGACATGGCAGCGATGAACACATGAGAGACTATAGCGAGATATCACTATATATACATGTACACCCATTAGATGACGTACTCGGGGATGTATCTCGTCACTATCTTGCGGATCGCGCTTGGCATCGATCTTGTTCCATTTCTCCATCATCTCCGACTCAGCATCCGCATCCCATCCGCGTCAATCTCTCCTTAATACTATATTGCGGATATGGCTCTTCTGATCCCACTGCTTCTACCACATGTATTGGAAGCTGCTACAAATATAGGTAAGCGCGTCGGCTGTCATCGCTCATCCTATCAAGCGAGTTAACGTGACGCGATTGCAGGTATCGGCGTCACGAATGCCATACAAGGAACAAACAGCAATGTCACCCTACAGCTTGGGTCGAGGGTGTTCACGACGAGGAAGAAGTTCAACTTTATGGACCTGCCCTATGAGCTCAGACAGACGATAATGCTCATGGCTTTGGAATTGAGCAAGGAGTACGTCGCGTACCCATATCATCGCGCTGACCGTGCTTCAGTCTTATCCTTCCCGCAGCCTACTTCTTTGATCCGAGTCAAGTCATGACCGACACTCGATTAAGAGAGCTTCAGAAGCGTCACCCCTTGCACCCGGACAACGAGAATTACCGCTCCATCGTGGGTGATCGGATATCGGCGAACGGCTATCCCATCAGCAGCTGGAGGTGGATGAGGGTGTCGCGGGAATGGAGGGAAATGTTACAAGGGTTGCTATGGGCCCGGTGCGATGTGACAGGCTACAGACCGTGGGTACTCGCATTAACGAACGCTAACAACGAATCAGATATCGCAGACTCATTCAATATATGGAGAAGGAGCGGAGTGTGTCTTGTCTACCCAAAATTCGGACATTGAAGCTTCAGGAAGGGTTTGCGGGCCCGTCCGATATCTGTACGTCTTTCTACTTCGCCTTGAGCAGCACATACTGACGCTTCCCAGATACCATCCTATCGGACCCTAATCTCACTTCTCTCGAGGAGATATCAATCCTTCCCGAGTGGCCCATCACGTTCCATCCCCTCGTCGAGCCCGTCGTTCCTTTCCCATTCGGCTTACAGCTGGTCCGCACCAAGAAGCAGCTAAAGTCGTTGACGTACGGTATGCCTTTGGAGATGACGACGAACGAGGCTTCACGACAGCAGCTCCGAACGCTCGCTGCTCCCTCTCTCAACCTCTCCTTCGCTCGGCCCACGCTCTCGTTATTCGAGGAGCTGGAAGAACTCGTTTCCGCGTGCACCACTACGCTCGGGATACGCTATGTCACCAATCGCATCGCAATCGAGCCTGATCTACTACTATGCGACCACCTGCAATCATTCCCCAAAATCGTACTCACACTGCAATTACCACGACCGACTCGACCCATCGTCACGCAATTCGGGGTCACACAAGAGGATGATCCCAGCTCGCCAACCACGTCATTTATCGATCGATTGACGTCGGCTTTGGAGCGAGCGGACGAGGATGTCCAGGATCGATATACCGTGTACAATGTGGTAGGCCGAGATGCAGACGGCGCCAAGCAGCAGGTTAGGATATGGCCTGTCGCAGAGCCAGATTACGCTCAGGTTTTACCGTCTGAGCCGACATTCGCGATCGCACCCTCAGACAAGGGAGGATTTGATGGCGTTTCACCTGCACAAACCCACACGCCGACGACTGTAGAACCCCGACGGAGTAGCGACAGGTCGCAGTGGGAGCGGCAGACGAACTTGAAGCTACTTGGAGGATTGATCGGGTTGAGCTTGGAGAGTAAAAAGTACTGATAGGACGTCGGTGAGGTCGTTATTTACGTATAGTCAGCCTTGTTGTAGCGTATATCCGTTGTCAGATGCAGTCTTGACGCAATGAGACTGACACGAAAGCAAAAGCTACAACGAGCGTTCCAACGCCTGACAACAGCTGCTGGCTGACATCCGTCCGAGACTGTCCGATGCCAGCACACAATGCTGTCAGGGGCGCGCATGCACCCTCGGCCTGACCACGGACACAATCGACGTGCCGCCGGTCGCTGGGAAGAGGCGGTCCAGATGATCAAACATCTGTCGCTGGAGATTCAGGGGAGAGTACTGCTCATCCGCGACTCTCAGGCCGTGGCCATTTGAAACTGTGACGGAATTGGCGATGGTGATGATATCACAGCAGGGATCTCGCGACGTGTCACTTCCGCCGACGACGCCAACGATGAATCCCTTCCCCTCGACGCCTATTTCACAAACCGCCGGAACCGTGCTTCAGACGCTACGCGACAGGTATTGAGCAAACGCTCTCAAAGCTTGAAGCGGTTTGGCGTAGCAGCGAAACCTATAGCTCTTACGACGTTGATCGAGCTGTGCGATTCGTTATCAGTGCTTACAATCCAGCAGCTCTGCGGGATACGACTCGCCCCCATTCGCCGCACATTTAGAGCAGACATGGGAGCTTCCCGGTTGCTGGTGGACAAGGCGATGGGCTGTCCTCTGACCCGCATATCTTTCACATCGCGCTCACTCGGAAATGTCGCTTGAAGGGAGTGATAGTGCTAAATAGGCAAGATGAGGTCGATGGCCAACGACAGGGGCAACGACACTCTAGATCGACGAGTCATCATCCCATTGCGTATATCTAATCAGCGATAAGAGCGAGAGACTTGCGTAACTTACTGTAACTGGTCGTCATGGACGCGTTCGTTACTTTGACGCGAGACCTGGAAATATCACGGCACGCTACCGCAGTCCAGACCGGCATACAGTCGGATGCTTCTCAACCGTCGCGCAGATAACCGGAAGACGGTCGGTCTCCTTGCGTCGGAGAAGGGCGACATCGTCGTCGTCTTGGAAGCGGTTGCTCACACGTTACCACGACCAACCCTCCACCCCGTACGATGAGCCGGAAAGACGACAAGATCATCATCGTTGGCGCTGGAGTGTTCGGCCTGTCCACCGCTTGGCATTTGAGCCAGCAAGGTGAGTTGCGACTCGCTTTTGCCCGTCTGACCATTGTTCGTAGGCTACGGCGATATCACCGTCTTTGATTCACAGCCTTACGATGAAAATCTCTACGATCCTGCACAAGGCTGCGATGCGGCATCAGCAGATGTGAACAAGATATATCGCTGCGGCTAGTACGTTGATCGGTGTGAATGAGGGATACGCCCTAACTCCGAGACAGCGGTAACGAAGTCGAATACCAAGACCTCGCTTACTCGGGCAGACTCGTCTGGAACCAATGGAACGAAACAATCGCTGCTGCTCCACCCGGAAGCCTCCCCATTGGGATCACTCCAGACACCGTGCTGTTCGTCAACAGCGGCTTGCTACGCTTGAGCACCGAAAGCGCCCTCGCTCCGTACGACCTGCAAAGTCTTGACTACATGGAGGCAGCCGGTCTGCGGCATCATCAGCATGTCCTGGTGAGCGGAGCCTAGAAGCGATCGCGTTGTCACTAGGCGCTGATTCGACACCCGCGCTGTAGTCCAACTCCGACGATCGGGCGCGGATAGCAAAGCTGAACGCGGAAGTGCCCGGAAGTAACTGGCCTTCCAAGATGGATTTGTTCAGTCATATCACCGATGGCGAGACTGGTAAACCCCTGGATGGCTACTTTGACACGAGCGCAGGCTTCACCAGAGCAGACAAGGTGAGCGAGATCGCATACGTGTCGGGCGAGCTAACCCTTGTGTCTCTCAGGCATGTATATGGGTCCGTCACCTCTGCGAAACGGACGGCGTCAAATTCGTGCTGGGTCCCGTCAAAGGCAAACTCGAGAAGCTGCGAGAGGAACAAGGCGCTGGAGTAAAGACGATCAAGGGGATCCATACAGCCGATGGAGTGGTACATGAAGCAGACCTGGTGATCGTTGCTGCCGGTGGCTGGACGCCGTCGCTGCTCCCGGGCCTAGGGCAGCTGCTCGAGACCACGGCCGGGTCTGTGGTCACCGTGAAAATACCGGAAGATCGACCGGACCTATGGGAAAAGGTGAGCGTCCAATGCGTGCTTAGAGCGCTAACACCTGCCGTAGTACTCGCCCGACAACTTCCCTGTCCTCACATACGGGTTGACAGGCCACAACTCGCCAGTATACGGAGGATTGTATGGCTTTCCAAGGACTGAAGCAGGCGAAATCAAGATCGGGTACCGCGGTCGCAAGTGGACAAACTACCAAGAGTCTCCGGTCACAGGAGAGTGAGTCTCTCGACAGGTATTGTGCACGATCGTTCTGACCAGCCGCAACTGCCACTAGGAGGGTGTCTACCCCTCGTACAGCGTATTCATCGGCGCCCATCGACACACTTCCCAAGATCGCCATCCAGTGCTTGCGCAAGTTCATCGACACCTTCTGGTCAGATCTGAGCGAGATCGGCATCAGCAAGACCCGGCTGTGTTGGTACACCGATTCGTACGACAACAACGTGAGCGCTTGACGATATTTCGTATGATGTCGATTGACAGAGCATGCCATAGTTCGTCATAGACTACGTGCCCGGGTATGACAAGACATTGTTCGTCTGCTCAGGTGGCTCAGGTCATGGCTTCAAGTTCTTGCCCGTATTAGGGAAGGTGAGGATCGTGTCACCTTGCGCTTGCGTAGCTGACATACACCTCTTCAGCACGTCGTCAACCAGATAGAGTCCCGATCCGATCAATTCACCCCCCTTTGGCGATATCGCAAGGCCGACGAGGGTCAGACCAATCTCAATGGCTTGGAGGAAGGCGAGACGGGCGAGAGACTTCTTCATAAGCTGGAGATGGCCCAGAGGAGCGACTGGAAGTAGAGAGTGCAGCGGACAATGTGACATCACGATAGATAATAGATGTGCAATTGGGACTTCATCACTGAATTGCAGCCGTGCACCTCACCCTGGTATATCGAGATGTATGTCGGCCTGATTTGGAGACACGCGCTCTCGCTCGCTGCGCGATGACCGGCGATGACAGGGTGCTTGCATCACACTTCATGCAGCTCGAGCACCTGTTCTAATCGGCTCAGACCCATCTGCAGCGATTAGCTTCGCGCAACAAGCCGGACTTACCTCAAGTATCTTCGGTTCCACCGCAAAGGTGATGCGCAAAAAGCCCGGTGATGGATAGGCGTAGCCTCCGCCAATGCCCTGGGACGGTCCTTCAGCCGTGCTTCTCGAATCCAGACCGTGCTGTACTCACAGTACATACTCCCCCTTCCACGAGTCGACGCGCGATCTCGGCCTCGTCTGCAAACGTCTTGATTGGAAGACGCTCGGCAAGGTTGACCATGACGAAGTGGCCCCTGTAATGTATAGTGAGCGCTAGCATGAGTGCTTAGCCGGTTGGCTCACGCGTTGCCTTCCAGTACTGGCACGCCTCGCCTTGAGAACCAATCTGACACGTAGCAAGCTTGTCGAGACAGTCGTTCCCGATTCTCCCGCAGCAGTGTGTTCAGAGTTTCCGAGTCATTCAGTAACGTGCTGATCAGTAGCTCGGCTGGAGTAGACACTGCATCAAACGTCAGCTCTCACATCGCACAGCGCCCGCACCTTTCATGAGGAAAGCTTGATGCAGCATCGCACGTAGGACGACCGGATTTGACGGTGAGATACAGCAGCCTAGGCGGAAGCCATTGAGTCCAAAGCTGCGCTGTCAGCCCTGCGATCGGAAATGCACCACTCACTCTTTGCTGACGCTGTAGACCACTGAGTCGAGCGTAAGTACGTATGCTGTGTCGCTCTGATCCAGCTCACCGTGGACTCTGCTCCTGTCAAACGGTCGACTCGTCTCCTTCGTCACGTCCAAGCTCAGCATGCTCACGAATGGATGGGCATTCGGAAATTCTGCAATCGACTTAGCTCCGCGACACGTACCGCTGAGACTCACTTGGATTGTCGTACACGCTCAGCGCGTAAATCTCGTCGACTATCAGATGGAGGTTGTGCCTTTCCGCGAACATGGCGTATTCCAAGAGTGCCTGCTTCGAGTACGTCCGACCTAACGGGTTGTGCGGATTGCACAGTACCTGGGAGGTATGTCAGTCGCTTCCATCTGCCTTGAGCTCGGACTCACTACGGCACGAACTGTCCAGCCCTTCTTGAAACAATCGTCTAGGCACTCCTCAAACTTGGCAATGCTGCTTTCTGACATCGTCTCGTCGGTGTCGCTCATTGGTACTGGGACCACACGTGCGCCCGCTCGCTGAACAGTGCAGATGTTGAAGCCGGAATAGCTATGTTGTGGTGAGCATGCTGCCCGCGATCAAAATAGACGGACACGTACTACGGCGTAGCGACGAGGATCACGTCGTCTTGGTCCAGAATGGCTTCCATCAGGACGTCAAGGATTGTCGAGCAGCCAACACCTGGTGATAACGTCAGCGCCGAGGTGGACCGTCATATCCACCTGTGATGATGTGCTCAGGCTTGATCTCGGAGATCGGCGCGAAATGGCTATGATCGTGTTCAGTCAGATACCAAGGTGCATGAGCACTCACTTGTTAAACAGAGACGCAAGTGATCGATCGAGACGGCTGGATCCACAAAGGCTATCGCCGTACCCCATGTCGCTGACACTGAATTTGGTCGAGAAGGTGCGACGGAAGTACTAGAGCGGTCAGCTCGCACATTGCGTCGAGCACCTACGTCCTCGTACTCCGTCGCCATCAGCGAGTTCTCCGCCATGCCCCTTTGCCAAGTTCGAGATCAGCTCCTGCCTCCGCTACGTCTCGAGCAGCGTAGACTCACAGATTGACGCAGCCATTGGGGTATAGCTCCGGGTGATACGCTGTAGTACGATGAGCAGCGGCTCTGGTTGTACACAGTTCGACTCACATCCAGCGAATAGGGCTCCGAGTCGTTCGGTGCTAGACCATGTGGAGCAGTCAGTCGCCCTTTTGCTCAATGTAGGTCCAGTGTAATGATCGAGGTCATCCTGCCAGGTATTGGTGTAGAGCGGCTCGATCATCATGGAGTCGGATATAAGCTCCGACGATCAGTAAGGGGTGATGGCGAATGACAACAGCCTTGGGTTCCGGAATAGCAGAGAGACTTGGGTGAAGAGTGCATTGTTACGCAGACCATGTCTGTTTGGTCCGTCAACATTTCTCGCTCGCCCGATAAGGCGGGTTTCACCGGTTTCACCAAGCTCCGCGCCTCAGCTCCGCGGTGGACACAGTTACGGAGAGCGGCTCTTGTCGACCTATCCATAGGCATAACTCCCGATCCGATGCCAGCTTTGTTGTGAACTATGTACAGAGAAAATAATGCATGCTTTCTAACAACCCCAAACCGAACCCTATGAATATGATCAAAAGTTCAAACGAGCTTTGTTGGACGCAAACGTCTCAACCGTCTACCATCAAGTCATCAGTGCACCGCTCCGTCATCTCTCAGGCCAGCTTACCGATTTAGCAAACTCGTCGTCGACCAGGAAGCGCAGACCGACGCATGCCATCGCAACGGTACTGTTGAGCGTCGCGGTATGTGACTCTTTGAGCGCCGCAGACTCTGCGAACTCGTACGTATGTGCTTGACCGTACGGCACGGTCGGGATGTTGTATTTCGGGTGACAACCGGGGAGTGTTTGTGTGACCTGAGCTCATGAGTCAGCGCCGCGAGGGCAAGGTGTCTCCGACGTACATTGCCAAAGTCGGTACTTCCTCCCAGACCCTCCTCGTAGTTTTGAGATACGGTGACCTCGCCGCCGAACATGTCCTTGATATGACGAGCGTACTCGTGCTTTGCCATGCATGAGCTGTGAACGGCGACACACGGAATGAAAGCTTACAGAGAGGGTATCATCGTTCACCAGATCCTTCATCACCATTTCCTCGGTCTCTTTGTAGGTGACTCCGGCGGCAATGGCGGCGCCCCTGAGAGATCCGAAGTCAGTAATCTGTGCGTAAATCGTCGACGGTACAGACTGACTTGATGCAGCGGTCCATACGCTCCTTCAGCCACAGCACCTCGGCCCATGAGGGCGCTCGGGTACCGCAAGTGATCTTTGCGTACGGTGTGATGACTGTAGCGTGTCAGATCTGCACTGCTCTGCACTGTCTCGCAGCCCAAAATAGCTCACTGTGAGGGGAGGTTCCACCGCCGGATGTGATGACGCAGTGAAGCCTGTATACTGTCAGCACGATAATGCGATGCAGTACGACCTCGCGTACCGGTGGCCAGGCTTAATCTGCTGTCGTAGACAACTGACGGCGGTGTAGGCAATCTGCGCGGCATCCAGGGCGTTTACACCTTCCCATGGTCGCGAGGCAGCATGAGCCGGCTTTCCGTAAAACTCTACAAAGTACCGTCTTGATGCGAGTGACGGTCCACAGTACGCGCCGCCAGCCTGACCCACTCCGGGATGCAGCATCATGCATGCGCCCATGTCCTCGTCTGACGGCGTCAGCTAAATTCACTTGATGGAAAATTCAAGCACACTCACAGGCGCCCAATTCCAGCAGCTTCTGCTTTCCCGCGCCCCCCTCCTCTGCCGGAGTTCCGAGCAGTACGACTGTGCCGTGGATGTCATGCTCAATCATCGCCGCCTGCATGGCCAAGAACGCGCCGACGCCGGAGATGGCAATGAGATTGTGTCTGCATCACCGTCAGTCGACATCCCCTACCTCGGACGTAGTCACTCACCCGCAACCGTGACCGATATCAGGCAACGCATCGTACTCTGAGTTCAGACCGAATACCCTGCCGCCCTGCCCGTGCGTGTACGAGGCTCTGAACGCGGTCGGCAACGAATCGTACCCCGTGACGACGATGCCTTGCTCCTTAAGATATGCCGTCAGTCTGGCATGTGCCTTGACTTCTTCCCACAACAGTTCCGGGTTGGCGTGCAAGTAGAGGGACATGTCACGCAGATCATCGCTACGTCGGAATACGTCCTCCTTGACGCTGCCAAGCATGTGGTCGATCGGTGACGCTTCTACAATCGCATGTAAGCTGGTGCGTCATGCTGTTGACCAGTAGGCACTCACCCTTCGTCCCATTCGTCTGCATGCTTCCGTCAACTTTGATAGGCATTGTGTGGGTAGTACTGGACGGCTGTGACGAACGATAATTACATGAGCTGTCTCCCTAATATGCTGACTTGTCCCGTAAACATATTATCCACAAATGATGAAAGATAAGCTATCATGAGCATGACCAAGCTCCGTCAAGCTCCGCGTGTTGGACTATAGCCTTTCTTGGCCGACGCGCCGTAGAGGCGCAATGCGGGTTTGGTCCGACTCCGTTCAGCGGACTCGCCCGATGAGCGTTGCCGAATGAGGCAAAAGGAGCTTGGTGCATTCGTCCCGGAGCTTCGTGTCAGAACGGCGCTCCTCGACGATTCAGAGATAAGCTGTTGCATACTTAACGGAGGCACCGGTCGGAGTTGAAGGGGTCCGGACTCTCTTTCGCAATTCTTCAAGCCTCTCCGATAATACACTCTACAAGATGTCAGGCGCACTTACGGACGAACACGATACCAAGGAACAGTACACCGATGGCATCGAGCCGGTCTCGGCTCACGTGCTCGGCGTCGCCGAGGGCGACTTGGACAAGAAAGAGCTCCAGCAAGCCGAGGGACTCATTGTCGCCGCCGAGCACGAGTTCTCCGAGCAGGACTTCAAGCGTCTCCGAATGAAGTTCAGTCTCATCATCGTCCCGATCATTTCGATGATCTATGGATTGGCTTATACGTGAGTGGCTTGTGTTGGTGCCGCGACGCCTACCTAATGATATGTCGACTTGTAGCGACAAGACCTCTCTGTCGTCTGGTGTCGGTGAGTGAACCTCCCCTTACGAGCGCATTGCCCCAAATAACCCCTCTTCAGTGTTCTCCTTGTATGCCGACACTGGGCTCAACTCGACAACGTACGCCAACCTGACGGTATGGTTCTGTGAGTTTGACTACCGAGCAGCAGACGGCAAGTGCTGAGCACGGAGTACTCTCCCAGACCTGTCGTATCTCATCGGTCAAACTCCGATGACTTATGCACTCCAACGCTGGAGTCTCGGCAGGTGAGCTTTCTTGTTCGCTTTGCCTCAACAACGAAGGCTAACAGATGCGAAAGGGGTCTTGGTCTCACGGCGGTATGTCATATATGCTCTACTGACAAGCGCAAGAGCTCATTACCCCCCGTGTAGACGGCTTGGGGTATCACCCTGATCGGTATCGGTGCCTGCAATAACTACGCCCAACTTTCCGTCACCAGGACCATGCTCGGTTGGTTCGAGTGCTCCTTGACCACTGGATATTTCCTATGTAAGTCAAAGAGCGACATACAATCGGACAAACCCTGATAACCCTCGCTAGTGATCGCCTCTTGGTACACCCGAATGGAGTCGACTTTCGTCAACAGTCTGTTCCTGTCGATGAACCAGCTCGTCGGCGGAGCCTTCGGTGTCTTCTTGTACCTCTTGGCCAAGCACTCGCTCGATGATGGTGGTGTCGCCGGCTGGAGATTGATGAACTACTTCTTGGGTGCCGTCACCGCCGGCTTTGGCATCTTGTCCCTCATCTTTGTCGGTCTCCCCGACGAGGTCTGGTGGCTCACCAAGAGGGAGAAGCGAATGGTTCACGCGCGAATCATCGGCAACGGTAGTAAGTGTCTAGTCCCTTCTACCTTCAATCCTGTCGCTGATCTGCCGCTAGGTACCGGTGGTGAGAAGCGGGCTTGGGACTGGGGACAGGTCAAAGAGGCCTTCAAAGACCCTCAGATGTACTTTGTCATCGTCTTCAACATGTTGACCAACATCCCCAACGGTGTCACCACGACATTTGGAACCCTCGTCACCAAGGGCTTTGGCTTCAGTGAGCTAACGTCCCTCTTGGGGTCGGAATAGTGCTGACGATCGTGCAGCTTCTCTCCAGAGTGTGCTCTACTCCCAACCGGCCAACGCTATCGGCTTCGTCTGCACCATCAGCACCTCGTACATCGTCATGAAGTGGGTCATATACTAAGCCCCCTTATATAACTCCAAGCTGATACCCGTTGCTAGGTACCCCCGGTCTCGTTTCCCCCTATGTGTCTTGTGGACCGTCGTCGCCACCATCTGCTACATGTACATCGGGATCGCAGAGGACGCCAACAGTGAGCCATTTTCCAGCTCCGTCATGGGGAGAAACGCACTGATCTTGGTTACTTCGCAGAATGGCGCAAGTGGGCAGCGTACAGCATGCGAACAGTCTCTGGTGCCCCCGTGTACCTCATCTGGCCTCTGGTCGCTCTCAATGTGACTGGCCGTACCAAGCGAAGTGTTATGGGTATTGCCCAGTTCATCGTGAGCTAGTTCCTTCTCGTGATCCTGAATTGCGCATGATGCTAAATTACGTCGGCACAGACCTACTGCGTCGGTAACATGGTCGGCGCCGTCGCTGTTCCTTCTGGTGACGCTCCTGGGTACCACAAAACGCTGGTACGCTGGTCATGCTCGACCCCTCAGGTTTGTGGTCAAGACTGACTGACGAGTCTTGTCTCAGATCATCTGCGCCGTGCTGTACGTCGCCAAGTCCATCTGCATTGCCGTCTGGTGGGCCTACTACCTCTGGGAGAACAAAAGGCGCGACAAGGCACAGCAAGCAGCTGGGATCAACGACGAAGAGCGGGAGCATGCCAACATGCTAGCTGGTCAACTTGATCAAACCGATATACGTGAGTCGCCATCTCAGCCGTGGCAAGCTGGCTGACGCGATGGATCGGAACAGAGAACCAGAACTTCCGATACAGTGCTTAGAGCCGTCATGGGCGGGGCTGCTTGACACTTGACGAGCGGGAGACGGGAAGAAGTACGGTGTATCGGGGACGAGTAGGATGTTCCTCGTCATGATAGAAGACGGGGATGGCCTTGCTTTGTTGTATGAGGTTTTTATAGATGACCGGCGATGGTAAAGTCGATGCATTGCTAGTGAAGCGCGAAGGTCATCTGAGACGTGTGGACTGGACAAAACAGTGCGATGCAAGCCATGCTAGCGTGCAGGAAGGGAGTGACATCTATCTCATAACTTGACATCTAGCAGAGATGTGTCAGCCTACCGAGAGTGCATTGAAGCACGACGACTGATGGAGCTCACTAATTGAAATTGTTCATGAAAAGGTCGAACAGCGCGTTCATGTTATTGCCATTGTCGTCGAGTCCTGGAGGCCAAGGCAACAACGAGTCTTCAACTTGGGAAGTCGAAGCGACTTGCGCCAGCTGAGTCACAACCTTTCAGCCTATGCGCAACATGTGAGGAGAAGCTTGCAGACTCACTTTGGCCGAGCGACGATTGTGAAAGGCCTTGAAGAACGACAGCTTGGCGGTTTGCAGCTCGTTGCCTTCCGTCTTGCCATGCCCGTGCCGAGATGTCTGAGCGTCGCCACCTGGGCCGTCTTTCCTGTGCCGCGAGATCCCTGAACGAGCGGTATTATCCATGGTATCGTTGCCGTCGACCGAGTCGGCGCGTTTCCGCTTCTTTTGGTGGCCCTGATACCCGGGCGATTGGTCGATCTCTTCTTCCCTCTCCAAAGCCGCTTCGAGCAAATGCAGCAGTCCCGAGGCTCCTGGCCAGAAGTTACACTGGAAACAGAGCACCCGTTTGCAAGCTTCGATCCCGCCAGACACTTGGACGGCAATCTGACCGAGATTCAAGTCCAATCTCCCGGCAGTCCGCTTGTGCATGAGCAGGTGGATCCCCGCCGCCCAAACATACTGGCAGAGGACGGCTAGGTACTGGGTGGGAGGCGCATCCGCCCATCGGCGATCGGCCCATTCGATGAGCTGGAGCGCTACGTCGAAGCACTTCTGATTCCAGCTCGAGAACGATGCGTCGTGCTCAAAGTTGATCGCCAGGTATCCGTACAGCGTGATCGACACGGCCGAATATGTGATGTAAAGGGCATCGGCCACGATGCGGACTGAGCGAGGGCTTTGATCTTGCGAAGCTGGGAAGAAGGCAGCTTTGTATTTGGCAGGCTTCGCTGGGTGTCAGCACTGTGACCGACACAAAGCTATGGGGACAGACGTACGATCCATTTCTCGTACCATTCGGTTAGAGCTGATTCCAATCCGGCGATGGCTGAGCCGTCGCCTTCGCTCACCGGGCCGCCAGTATCCGATCGCGACCGACGCCGTTGAACGAAGCGCGTGACTCGGCCCCCGATCCTCAACAGTCTTGTCATGGCGAGGAATCCGGAAAAGGCACAGTCGGCTGGCTCTCGCATCGTGTATGAACGTTGGCTGTCGCCCTCCTGTTCATCCAAGAACTGAAGCTGGTTATCTGAGATGACGAGGGGAAAAGGAGCATCAATATCTTCGTCGTCGACCGCGAAGTTTCTTCCGAGAATCATTGACAGGAGTCTGTACATCTAATCAGCTGCTATCTCCTAGGTCTGACTCACCGATCGACGCCATAGACTGTCCACCAACCCCTTGATCGGATCTGTTTGTTATGGAAAGTCGCGATTGGGCTGGCCGTGTCGCGCTGTTGGACGATCAGCTGTCACCTATCTATCACACGAAAGTGAGACTGGACGCACGTGAGAACCACCATCTTGGGCGTATCGGATCGCCTGCCCTGCAAGCAGCCAGGCTCGAGGAAGCTCGGCTACACTAGCGTGGTATACGGACAGCAGGATGAGACATTGCATGGGTATGTGGTTGATCTGCTTCGAATTCGATGACAGGAGGTAATGCGCTCTTAAGTGATGGTAGCTAGGCATCAGTCCGCGAAAAGGATGCCTTAGACCGCGCTCACATGTCTGCCCAGCGTTTCCCGTTTGAACCACTCGACGTCTCATCGTCTCGGTTCGGCGTCCAGCCGTCGATGCGCAGCACGTCTGTTCGTTTCTTTTTGTTCTCCAACACCCTCTCGCCCAAAGCGAAGACCGCGAACAGCAGAGAGAAAAGCTGATCAAGTCTCATTCAGCGATGGGAACGCAAAACACATCTGACACTCACCCCGTTGAAGTCTGAAAGATCTTCATAACGACTCCTCGGATCCATCAACTCTCTCACCGATTCACGGATCCGGTGGGGCGGCAAGAACGGGATCAAAGGGTGTACTTCGGCGAGATACGCCTCCAGCAGGGCTTCCGCGGCGTCCGGTTCGGGAAAGGGGAGAGACGAGACGCCGGGCAGGAAAGGGATCGCGAAGTCTTGAGGTCCAGGCGGTCCAAAGTACGACTGATGGAGTCTGTTGAGGACAGAGTGGTCGAAGCCTGACACATGGCTCGATACGGACGAGTCGGCGAGGGACGCCGAGACCAAAGAGTCCATGACGGCCAGGACGTCCCGAACTCCCGTCCACCGCGGGTAGCCATGTTCATCTGGTACACACACTCCAGTCTCCGCCTTGCTTTCTTCCGTCTCCTCTTGTGCTCGAGATCGCTGGGGCCGCAATCTCGCCTCTTCCCCATTTGTCTTCTCGGTGTCAGCTCTCGTCAGCGACGATGCCGGATTCAATCCATTGCAGAGCAGCTCTAAAGCCTGGACCCTCGCCTCCAGGTTCTGTACGTATTGTCGCGAGAATGCCGCCCGATCTTTGCTTTGCGGATAGACGCATTCGTCCCCTTTACCGCTGGACAGGCAGGAGGCGCAAGGTCGGGATTGGGTCGAGTCGAGCGACGAGAAGTTGCCTGGTCCAGGTATACATTTGATCCGTCTCGAACGGCATGGGCGACAGGCGGACGAGACGCGCGTGTGATTCAGGTCGAGCGCGGGCGGACTGGTGCTGACTTGCCTCGTGGCTGCGGCAGCGGCAGCGGCAGCGGTGGCCTTGAAGCCCGAACCCGAGCTTGAGCCTTTCGAGCTTTCTCCAGCTGGTGGTGCGTGACTCATGTCGTGATGACTTTCGATATATGGATATGGCACGATTTTTAGGTCGATCGTACAGTCAAACCAGTCGCGCTGTCACTCGAGTCAGTCCGTCGTCGTTCCATGCAAGTGTCAACTGCTCTGTGATTGGTTAGATGCAGCTTATCACCGCAGCTTGGCATTCCCGATAACAGCTGAATGTCAAGTTGCTCGGCCGCTGCTCGGGGCGGGGCTCGCTGTCCGTACAATTCCCCCTTCTGGTTATCGGGCGGAGCATCGCGGAGCTTGGTCTCCATCTTTATCTTTATCTTTACGGCGCACCAACAACCACTCTACTCGTATGGGAGTCAATCTGCGCTAGATTAGTATGAGCATTCGCGATCGCGAGACCTTCGCTCCGCACATACTCGAGCCAAGATGACCAAAGCCGCGCTGATCGTGGTCGACGTGCAATACGACTTCCTGCCGCCAGACGGCTCGCTTGCCGTGCATGGCGGACGCGATGTCATCCCGCCCATTCTTGGTCTACTCGACTCGCAGAAATGGGATTGGGACCTGGTGATTGCTAGTCAGGTGAGTAATAAGTGAAGGAGCTGTATCCGAACCGCCTGCTTGACGCCAACCTCCTTCGCTACATTGCTAGGACTACCACCCAGCGGGCCACATATCGTTCGCCTCGTCGCATCCACCGGCCAAGCCGTTCGACGAGGTGGAAGTGACGGACCACTACGGTCGCACGTCCATGCAAACATTATGGCCCGACCACTGCGTGCATTTCACCCATGGCACAGAGATCGACGACGAGGTCAAGACCCACTTCCACCAGTGGCGAGGCGACAAGGTCATCGTTCGCAAGGTACGTGCCGCGGCGTGTCGAAGTGGTGTGTACTAGTGCTGACGGAGTACAATCAGGCTTGCCATCTCTGCGTCGAAGGATACTCCGTTTTCGAGGGATACGTGACCGACGCTTTCTCCCCTGCTGAACCATCGAAGGAACCGCCGCCCAAGCCGGTGACCCCGGAGATGAGCGAGGTCACCGCGTTGCTCCGCGAGAGAGGTATCACCAAGGTCGTCTGCGTCGGGCTGACCACGGAGTTCTGGTGAGCTCAGCATCCGTCCCACTGAGCCATACTGAGGCGCTGACGCTTGATGCAGCGTCGGAAATTCGGCTCTGTCCGGTCTCGAGGCTGGTTTCGATGTCCTGCTGCCTGCGACGACAATGAGGGCGCACACGGACGAAGGCTCGGAAAGCATGTTTGAGAAGATCCGTGGTCAGGGGGGCGTAGTTCTTACTAATGCGCCCGGATGGGAAGAAAAGATCCGCGCTTGGTTGGGTTCCGATGCATGAATGGAAACACCATTGTCTACTACACCTTCCTATGCATTCCTCCGCCTTGTGCTGCGGCGTATCGGAGAACTTGGCCATGCTCACGGGCGAGCGTGAGGCTGAGGTACGCACTGCTAGGGTCGGATTCCGGCCTTACTGCCGCAGTACACTCGGGCGTGAAGGAGACCGTCTTTTCCACCCCATGTCTCGGCGATCATCAACACTACCCCTTGCACTGGCGGCGGACTTGAAATCGTATGTGCATGGATAGGGTACTGTCTTTGCTACCTCTACTGTATGCCTGGGATATCGTCCATTCTATGCAATCCGGTTCTACAGTAGTTTTGCTCCTCGCCACTACCAGATCATCCCAGCCTCGTCCGCATGCATCAGTCCGCCCTCCAACTCATCCAAGATCATCCCCGCTTCGTCAAACGGTAGAGACTCCAATGGCACTTCGCTTGAAGGCGGTAACAGATGACCCTTATCCCATTTGGCGGATAACGGTGCACGCAACGCCAAACCCATTGGTGGAGCGACGTTGATGCCGTCCAAAGCAGAGAAATCATATTGCACTTCCCCGTCAATAGGGGGGAACGTGAAGCCCGCGCCTGCTGAAGGAGAGAAGGGCAACGCGGTATCGTACGCGTAGAAATCTGTAGGTTCCGGAGCACCGCTGTGTCCTGGTGATTGGGAGGCGAGGTACGAGAGAGGTTGAGGTTGAGGATAAAGAAAGTTCTGCGCAGAGCTGGTATCGGATGGGAAAGGCGTGTGTCTTGCTGCACCAGCTGAGCCGACGCTGCCCATCTGCACGTGATGTGGCTGGAGTTGATCTTGATTCGGGAACGAAGTAGGATACGCGTATTTCTGCTCGTGACTGATAGCGAACGCCGGGTCGGGGTGACCGAAAGACCAGCTGGCCAAATCCGGATGCGCATAAGCCATCGCTTCGCCCCATGCGCCCGAACCGTGGGGTTGGGCATGACCGTGACCTAGCGTGAAACCCGGCAGTCCCAGACCGGGCTCGAAAAGCGGTGGTGGCGAGACATCTTGCTCTGCAAAGTCCATCATGCCACTCGTCTCCGCATTCGATTGGGAGTAGAGATAGCTCGATTGGCGACTGAGATCCGGACGCGAGTGCTGGTTCTGACCAAATACGCTGCTTTGCGTGATGACAGGCTGGTCGAGATCCATAGACGTAGCTCGAGAGAGGTCAGACCAATCGCCCGATCCGGCGGTACTGGCTCTGGCTCGAGCGCGGAGTGCTCTCAAAGCGCCTTTGGACAGCTCGCACGCTGTGCTTCCGCGGCGAGAATTGGCTCGACTGCAAGGAAGGCGCTGCTGTAAGTCGCTAAGCTCATCACACAAGATCGACTCGGCTTACCTATTCTTAGAACTGCCCGAACCGACCTCTGATCCCCGGCGGATCTTCTCCTTGATCTCCTCTTCAAGGGCATTGCCACTCTTACCCTTGATCAAGAGTTCAGCGACCGACCGACATTTCTCTTCTTCCGCCTCGTCCTTCCTAACCCGACGGCGAATCACGTTTGTCCGTCGGTACACTGGCTGATAGCGATAGCCTGGGTATCTAGACAAGATGAACAGGGAACTATCAGCGTTAGATCTCAAGTGGATTTGCGAGATCGTTGGCCGAGACGAAATTATGTTGGCGCCACACTCACTTCTTCATATGCTCTTCTTTCTCTATCCTAGCCAACTCGTTGAAATGCGCTTTCTGCTCTGGCGGGGCCTACCATTCAAACACACGAAAAGGGATATCAGCTCAGCTGGACCAGACTTAGATACGCGAAGCTAGAACCACGACTGACCTCGCTCCACATCTTGGCAGTGATGATACTGACGTTCTGATGCCTCATCTCCACCGACGTAGGAATGAGTTTTGCGTCCACGACATGTTTGCGAAAGAGAATGAAGGCGTTGCGTGGTCGCGGAATGTGGTCCGGGGTTTGCTACGTGCACGAGACGAAGGGAATGACACATCAGCCCCATCCTTTTTTGATGAGAGAGTCGCAGAGAGTGGCATGTATGTAGAACTGGGTGCAGATGGCTGATAGAGATAAGGAAGGGCGAGACTCGCCTTCCTCGCATGGCTGACTTTCTTCCTCTCCCTCTCCCGCTCACCATCCTTATCCTTACCCTTCTTCCTAGGCGTCTTGGGCGTCTTGGGTGAGGTCGGACTACCACCCGTAGCCTTCTTCCCCCTTTTCGATGCTGATGCTGAGGCCGATGGTGCTGTTGCCGTACGAGGCGTGAAGAGCGAAGTATCAAGTCGGGGTATAGCGGTGCGCAGTATACCGTCATCTTCACCTTCGTTTCCTCCTGCAATATGACGTTCTCCTTGATGATGGGTGAGAGAGGCAGTGGGTCGCGGAGCAAATAACCTCGGATCGATGGACAAGCTCGGTGCGCGAGAATGCGAATGAGGATTGCCACCATTCGTATTGCTCCCTGTACCAGCGCTAGCCCCGGTATTGGTACTGAAGACAGACGAGTCGATCGACATGCCCCTTGAGAACACGCTCTCGCCGACATCGACATCGAGGTGATCAAGACCATCGTCCAAGTTCATATCAAAGTCGAACTCGGATATCGAGTCTGTCTCGGAACCCATGGTGGACCAAGCCTGCGACGCGTGCGACGTGTGAGAGGCAGAGGACGTACTGCGATATGATCGCTCAGAGACCGACAGGGACGAATCGGACGGCATGGTTCGGAGTTGATGCTGATGCTGATGCTGTACCATAGAGATGCGGTTCGGATCGTGCGGCGTCGGCGGGACAAGCTGGAAGAACTCGTCTATTCTCATCGTGACTTGTGTTAGCACAGTTTCACCTCTGCGGGTGCACGAATCAGACTGTGAGAATGGCACATCGCTCACCTCGCGTATCGACCATCATAACAGGAGTCTGTACAAGACCGTCCATAGTCCATGCCGAGTTGTCCATATTGCTAGACGATATCTTGCAAGAACTAGTTTCTGGGTGTGATCGAGTTATCACTTTGTGACTGTGGATCGTGAAGCGAAGCAATGTGAGAGAAACAAAGGAATAATCACACTTCACGCGGCACTTATACCTTCTTGACTGCCTTGGCTTGGAGAAAGAGTGAGCGCCCCGAGTCCGGCCATCAAACATGAAACGACGAATACGGCGGTACTGTACTGTAGTATCAGAGTGGCAGCGCCCAAGGAGCCGATGCAGGAAGGACCTTTGGCTCACTCTAGCCACTTCGCGTTTCACTCGAAGAGAATGGTAAACCCTCAAGCCCAATCGTCTCAGTATCCGCGATACCGTAGTCAAAGTTGCCCTGTCTGAAGATTAGTGAAACGAGGGTTCATTGCGGGTCAGATGTGGCAAAAGGATACCCCTTGCCCCCCTTGATCGGAAGGAAGCGCTGAGCGGACTGACAACCGGTATCTCGCAGTCTCCCCGTGCCAGCCAGAGGTGTGAATTCGATGAATTTGACCCAAAGGTCCTTTGCATCTTCTCCTGCCTTGGCCAAAGATCCTTTGGGTTCGCAAGCGGAAGGACCTTTGATACGCCGTACCATATACCGCTGGTAGGCCGGATAGGTCAGAGAGTCGGGTCAGAAATGGTACGTGAGTGTCAGCAGGGTTCAATAGTCAGTAGATCTGCCACATAGCCAAG
>JALPBZ010000225.1:0-28045 GCA_026538355.1 Cryptococcus sp. GC_Crypt_5
ACATGTGTTGAACAGGTCGTTGCGGGATGAAGCGGTTGATGAGCGAGGCTTCGTTTGAGTCGTGCTGGTGCCGCCGACACCACCGTTGCCGCTAGCGCTGGCGCTGCTACTGCTGCCGCCGCCAATGCTAGAGGACGCCATGAGATCGGTGAACGTCGAAGTGGGCGGAGGCAGAGGCTGCGATGTCGAATCGCGCAGCAGTGACATTGTGCTGCTCTCCCCGTACTTCGTACGTAGAGGATGGCCGCGAGCAACGTCCTCTCTTCAGTGACTAGTCTGATTATAAATTGCGCCGAGTGGAGACAGATTATGTACAGCACAGATACAAGTGCACGCTCAGATATACTATACACAGGTGGAGCGAGTGGCGATGTATACACGGACGCGCGCGATTGATGTGTGTCACCTGCCAGTTGCTAATTTGCTGATCACTGCTTGCTAATGAAAGATGAAGAACGATGCGGTTTGATCGGCTACGGATACCGGACTACCGTTGGCCGTAGGCTGAAACGAGTCGATTGATGTGATGTGAAGTAGGGTAATGGCCGAGTGGCCAGTCCTTTCTTCCTCGTTTGATCGATGTGGGTGTGAAGATGAGTATGGTTGCAAGGATGTGAGGCTGTAAGGATCTATGTACAGCTGACTAGTGGGCAGAAGATGTACTCAGTAAGCAATGCGATAAATAGCCAGTGAGTTAGACATGCAGATGGAACCAAATTTGAGTGGGACGCTAGAACCAGAGCTAGACGCGCTTGCCGTACTGTAATAACTGGAATACTAGTACTGAATCCAGCATAATTACCACTCGAGCACACTCAACGACTCGACTGAGACATCCGGAACAGAATCAGACTACTACTCTACTAGTCCAAAGCGCGCTCTCACTCTCTCGTAATCGGCAAATGCGTAGATAAGAGCGGAATGAGCAAGACCATCAAGTGTTCAAGAAGTCCGCAATGTTTTGAGTGATGACATGGCTGCACTACTGATGACATACAACATATACGTCCTAATCAGATCTAAAATATCCTCAATCAATCCTCGCGGACCACATTGGTCATGCTGACTTCTCTTTGCTCTCTCTGATATTGGGTATCTCTGATCATTGGCGACGTCGGGGGGGACAAGGTATTTCTCGCTCGGCGTTCAACACTCGACGATAGTCTTGACACAGCTGCAAAAGTGGCTCGGGAGGTTGGCGGTACTTGCGTTGCGCTAGTATTGATCGAGAGGTTGACAGGCGAGATGGGCGACACAGCTTCTCTGTCATCGGTGATAATGAATGATTCAGGCGAAGGAGCCGCGGACCTGTGTCCTCGTCCTCGTCCTCTTTCTCCACGAACAGACAGCCTATCTCCGCGTTCGAGCGTCGAAGGATCGTCATCTTCATCTTCATCTTC
This sequence comes from Cryptococcus sp. GC_Crypt_5, assembly GCA_026538355.1. Classification (NCBI taxonomy): domain Eukaryota; kingdom Fungi; phylum Basidiomycota; class Tremellomycetes; order Tremellales; family Cryptococcaceae; genus Cryptococcus; species Cryptococcus sp. GC_Crypt_5. Next base: position 1,401 of record JALPBZ010000225.1, read on the forward strand.
CTTTGCATCTTCGTCTTGCTCTCTGGCTGTCGTCTCACCCCTCTTGCCTCGGCTGAGCAGCTTTGACCAGATATTTCCAGTCGTTGTCATTGACCCATCCGCGTCCATCGACACTTTCGTCGGACTGCCAGCTGGGCTCGGCGACGTGCTGCCGTAGTCGGATATATTGCCTGGTCTGGGAGAGAGCAGTGGCGAGGTTGGAATGGTCTTCGAAGGTGACCCGTTAAGTACGTTCAGAGCCGAGTGTCTTCGCGCTCCTGAAGTTGCCGTTGACACTGGAGACCTATGTGTGTCCAGTCCATCGTAGCCACCGTGTCCATCGTGTCCGTGTTCATCCGAAGTTGGCACTCGTCTGTATCCCCCTCCATTGGTCCCTGCTTCAGCGCCTGTCTCGACGTCATCTCCCGGGTCGTCCGCGTCTTTACCAGCTTTGATGACCTGGTCCACCAGACAGACTTGGAGGACATTCATGACCAGCGGGAAGAGCGCCATGACGAAGACCACTTGGACGCGCGGGGAGAAGTAGTCCAGCACCCCATCGGTTGATCGTAGGAGCATTGAGGAGATGCGCGGTAGTGTCAGAGGAAGAAGGACGAGGATTTTCATTATTATGATGGATAGGAGGTAAGGTAAGAGCTGTTTCCACCAGCTATTTCCCTCGGGCATCAGCATCTCAACAATCTGGAGATGACATGAAGAGAGAAACAGGCAGCGAGTAACTCACAAGATAGGCTGTGGCGGTCGACCATATTGTCCACTGACGAAGCCCTCTAGACCCAGTCGCCTGGTGAAATACCATGTGAACCCCTTCAAGCTGAAATAGAGGATCGCAACGCCTATAAAAGTATCTTAGCGTGACAGCCTACCGCGCGGAGAAAGGTGAAACGTACCGAAAGTCGTGTCGATGAGTACGTTGAGAAAGTACAGTGAACAGGGATTGTTATTGCCAGCCAAAGCGACGAGGTCGGAGATCTGCCGTCGTGCGCGATCAGCTCTTCTCCCCACAATCATCCACGATTGCTCATGTGAGCTCGATCGGACTCACCAACACATTGAGGCCGTGTACGACAGCCTGCCCGACAAGCTGCTTGCTGATATCCCAGCACCAGATGCGCCACGACCGTTTCCTATTCTCCAGCTGGCGCTTGACCACAAGAGAAAGAAGCACGAAGGCGCCCACTGCTCAAACATACATTTTTAGCTCCGTCCATATGACAGTGAAAATGAGGGTGAGCTTACTCGACGCCTGGACGACCAAGCCCGTCGGTCCGAGCAGCTTGCATCGGTCGATATCTGGTCCGTCAGGGGGTGGGGGCGGTGGAGGCTCGATCCACATTGCAGATGTGCTTGGCACGTACATTGCTGTATGGGCGGCAAGGTACGGCGTCGGACTTGTTATAATCCGTGCTTCATACCGTCGCTGCGCGTTGTCGTTATGTCAGGCGATATTGCTCACTATGTACAGTCTGAATGCAGAGAGAGAGGGAGAGAGTCAAGAATGTCAATAGCTCCTTTGAAGCGAGGACCAACTACGCAGGTCGTCCGCATAAAGCATAAAGCTCTACAGCCGGCTACCTCGGTACATCGGTACGACAATAATAGGCCCGTAAGTTTGTGTTGTGTTCAGCAAGCCTAGCTGACTGTAGTAAAGGATGATAGCGATAAGCCTGTTCCTGAATTGTTCATAGCGAGATTGGAAAACAATCGTTTGTTTCCTCGTTGTTTTCCAACAACACCGCCCAAACTACTCCGTTGACCCGTTCCCTCCCATCCCTTCACTCTTTCTTTCCTTCATAAAAGGGGACTGGCAGTCCCACTCATGCATATCATCTGTTTTCTCCCCATCTGATACATTCGCACGTACCGTCTCCATTGCGCGTTAAGTCCCATCATGCTCGCTATCCGTCCTGTACTCCGCTCGGCTGGCGTGAATGCGCCATCATGCGCGACTCGTCTCACTCTTCTGTCTACGCGAGGGTTCGCGTCAACCATCCGTCGAGCTGAAGAAGTAGGTCATCCTCCTGCCCTCCCTCCTCGTTGCACACCACCGTTCTAGTCTCTGTACAGGTACTCGCTGTTCGTCGTGTGAAGTTGACTGACGACGCGCGCAGCTCAAGAAGACACCGCTGTACGACTTCCATGTGGACAACAAAGCCAAGATGGTGGGCTTCGCGGGCTACTCCATGCCCTTATCTTATGGCGATGTGGGCCAGGGTACGTCCATTGTCAACGCTCTAATGCCCTGCTTTACAGCGCATGACACGCGCTGATGCTGGGATACTCGCGACAATAATAGGCACGGCGCACAAGCACACACGGACAGCTGCAGGTCTCTTCGACGTCTCGCACATGCTACAACACAATTTCAGCGGTGTGACAGCCGAAGCGTTCCTCTCCTCTCTCTGCCCCTCATCCTTATCGTCCCTATCCCCATTCTCGTCGACCTTATCGGTATTGCTGAATGAAGACGGTGGTATCATCGACGATGAGATAATCACCAAACACTCCTCGACGTCCTTTTACGTCGTGACCAACGCTGGAAGAGCAGAGGAAGATAAAGCCCACATCACCCAAAAGCTCGGAGAGTGGAACACCGCGCACAAAGGTCAGGAAGTCAAGTGGGAGACGCTGGACGGCTGGGGCCTGTTAGCGCTCCAAGGACCCAAAGCGGCCGAAGTCCTCCAACGCCTCACGAAGACGGAGTTGAAGGACATCAAATTCGGTCAATCGACCTTCGCCGACATCGACCTCGCACGAGGCGAAACGGTCAAATGCCATGTGGCTCGAGGAGGGTACACAGGCGAAGACGGCTTCGAGGTTAGTACCATTACACCATCACACGCAAGAGCCTGATCAACCTTATGGCTGTACTGATTCACTGTATGATACTGCTGCACAGATCTCAATTCCACCCGTGCACACAGTGGCATTGACCAATGCGCTGGTGTACCACCCCGAAGTGCAGCTGATCGGTCTTGGAGCGCGCGACTCGTTGAGGCTCGAAGCGGGAATGTGCCTCTACGGCCACGATTTAGACGAGAGCATCAGTCCCGTCGAAGCGGCTCTGAGCTGGGTTATCGGTGCGTGCTTCCTCTACAATTAATCATGGTGTCGATGAGCCAAGTGTGTACACAGGGCTGACTGCGTGTCGCGAGTTCAGGCAAAGACAGACGAGCAGAAGACGCTCAACCCTCGTTCCCCGGCAAATCACGTATCCTGTCCGAGCTCGCCTCTGGGCCTAAACGCAGGCGCGTAGGATTCGAAATCACCGGCGCACCCGCGCGGGAGGGATGCAAAGTGTTTGATGCAGAGGGGAAGAACGAGATTGGTGAGTCTCATATTCCCTCTACATATTCCCTTATAAGAAGCCCGACGCTGATGGTGAAATCGACTTTGGGGGTATAGGCGTGATCACATCGGGTATACCGTCCCCCACGTTAGGAAAGAACATCGCCATGGGCTACGTCCTCAATGGTCAGCATAAGAAGGGTACTGCTGTCCAAGTGGAAGTCCGAAAAAAGATGCGCTCGGCGACTGTAAAGCCCATGCCTTTCGTTCCTACCAAGTACTACAAGTAGGGCATCAATAGAACTACATTTCCCCATGAGCTACGGCAATGTCTGTAGGTCAATATGGATAGACGATCATAAACTGTCAGAGATGCAGAGTGAAAATGCACAACGTAATCCGCACGATGCACGTCTCGACCGGAATTTCTTACTGGACGCCGATTCTCTTTCACTCACGGGATGATAGTCGATTTTGAAACTCTTTCGGTCGTCAATACAGACGAGTTTGTCTGAGATTGTCGTTCGTCAATCTGATAAGATGGCATAGTACTTCCGCATACAATACAGAAAAGACTGAGAGATAAGATAAAGAATGAGAAAATGTGAAATGGGGAGGGATTGGACAATTTGTCTTTGACTGCTGCACCACCACGTACGCCCACAACTCCCCGATTGGCTTGTCAACCATCTACACTCTGACTTGAAGACACCCAGCCAAGTCCTCTAGCTAGCTACCGTCCATTCTCAAACTTTCAGCTCCACTTGACACGGGTACATGACGTTATTCGATCGCTTAAGTGCAGCATCCGCCAGCGGACGATTGGCTGCTTTGCTTGTTGACGTCGACTCCGCGTCGGTCTGCGCCGAGTGCAGGTGCGGCGGTCTCTTGCGGCTGAGAGTCGATCAAGCGAGTCTTGATATCTCTGCGATTCAAAACGGTATATCAGCGCCAGCTCCCTCAACATCGGAAGAACAATTTAGGCAACTGAGGGAGCAACGATGGCAGTTTCATGATGAGACAAGTCCGACTCACCTCGCAAGCGTGAAGAAAGCCTCCTCAACTCCTTCGTTCGCCTTTGCACTGGTCTCCAAGAATCTCAATCCGAACTCGTCCGCAAGAGCACGTCCTTGATCAAGAGTGACGACCCGCTTCTCATCCCAATCGCACTTGTTTCCAATGAGGATCTTGTTCACGCCTGGAGAAGCGTGTTGGTCGATGTTGGCGTGCCACGTTCGGATGTCTGCGCGGGTGGGACGATGGCAGAATAGTCAGCTCGTGTTACAACACGGTGTACAAAGGCGGTATAGTGATGGCTGGAACGGCTGGAACTCACTGTTGAATGACTTCTCGTCGGTGACGTCGTACACTAGCAGGATACCCATGGCACCGCGGTAGTACGCAGTGGTGATGGTCCTGAAACGTTCTTGGCCTGAACAAATGATCGTTCGCGCAAGTTAGCTTTGATTACACCTTTCTACGCGGCAGGTCGCGTCTCGGCTCCTCATCCTGTGATGAAGCTGCGAGTCAAATGGTGACTCTACTAACCGGCTGTGTCCCACTGCGAGATATCAGATATTATTAGCATAACACCTTATGAGATGGTGTTTGTGTTTACGCACAATCTGCAACTTGATCTTCTTCCCATCTAGCTCTATCGTCCTGATCTTAAAGTCGATACCTATCAATTGCGCAAAAGAATGGATGTATCAGCCGTCATAACCGGTGGCAAGCAAGCATCATTGTCGACCGAAGTATACGCGCCGAGCTCGTGCTGAATGATATTGGGTAATGGAGACTGATCACTCACCGATAGTCGTGATGAAGGATGGGGTCCACGCGTCGTCGCAGAATCGGAGCAGGAGACATGATTTGCCAACGCCTAAAATGCGCGTGGGAAGTGATAGTCAGACAAATGACCGGTACGTGTTTCACCTGCTATGTGCAAAGCGAGCAGAGCGATTGCTTACCCGAGTCTCCGATGAGGAGGAGCTTGATCAAGCTATAACGAGCAGAGCGAGAATGATGTCAGCAACGAGTACAGAGGATGGCGGCGGCGTAAGTCTATTTCCACCGGTCGGCGCAGTCCGAGTCGCGCCGTCGCGCTCAGGTGAGATGCGGGCGAGCTAAGCATGTGGATTGGAGGATTGTTGGGGAGGAGGAGCATACGCACAAGTCGTAGTGAGGTCCAGCCATCTTAGTCTGTTGCTACTTGTAAGACTGGATGAAGAGTGATCTGATTGCTGTGGAAGAGAGAGAGAGGTGATCAAGTGATAATGACGATTTGTATACAAGTCATGCGGTGTGGTGTGTGGTGTGCGGTGTGCGGTGTGCGGTGTAGTCGTCGTTGTACGAGTGCGAGTACGTTATAGTTATATGCGGACGCTGCCGAACGCGGACAAACAGAGACTGAGAGTAAGAGTGAGCCCCATACAAGGAGATACGGCATTATCATCCAGTGTGGCACTCTCGTGGCTCTTGGCTCACTCACGGTTGATCGCGTTTGCACCTGTGTAATTGCTTTACATTTCGACCACCTGGCACGCATTTTATACACATAACACATAACACATCTAGAGACAACGCAGAGACGCATCGCAATGTCAACGTCGACACCGTACAGACCCAACGGGTCTACCTCGGCGCGGCCACCAGCAGCGACCACCCTCAGCTCGCTTGTCGCGCAGGCAAACTCGCTCAATGAGGTCGAATACGATTCCGAATTACCGCAAATCAGGTTCGGCATCGATGATATCGAGCGCATGAGCGAGGCCGTGGCTGGTAGAGGCAAGAGAGCAAAGTCTGATAGAGCCGAAGGGTGCGTTCCTCTTCCTAGACCCTGTAGACGTGCTGTACCGGATAAACATTCGCTAACGCTGAAGTGTTGTTGGTACAGCTTCAACCTTCTCTCAAATCTCGGTGTCAACACCTCTCAGCTCTCGCGAAATATCGCTCAGCTGCCCAATGACGCCGAAGCTTCTTCCCGCCCACGGCGTCGGCGGGGCGTTCCTGCTTCTGCTGGAGGTAGCCGACTTGAGCCTCTAGGCGATATCGGTCCCTCGTACGCTATTGGTGATGGTGATATCGGCGCTTGGGGGAGGAACTGGCACGAGATGGTCATTCTTAGCGGTATCGAGCTCCAGAGACAAAAGGTCAGTATAACACAAACACTTATATCGTGAAAAGGCGCTCGAGCTGATACCCTCGCTCGTGCCAGACCATCAACTCGTTCCAGAAGCAATTCCAACAGCGCTTGCTCCAGAACTGGGAGGCGGAAAAGGCCCGAGTCCTACAAGACGAGCTCGGCGTGACGGATGACGAGCTGGCAAATATCGTCGGCACAGCGAACGGCGGCGATGGGCTCGCAGCATCCGTGCTGGGCCGAAGCGCTTTGGGCGCTAGTACCAGAAAGGTACGTCTCCTTTGCCGTATGATTTCCTGATTATTAGCTGACGTCCAGAGCAGTTCCCTATGGCCCAATCAACGCTTGGCAAGTCGACCTCCGAGTCGAGAGAAGGTGGATTGGTTATGCATACCAAGATGGTCCGATATGAGCGAGTCATCGGCGTGAGTATGGTGTATCGTGTATGGTGTTTGAGCGTGAAGCACGGCAGACTAACAGGAGTGTCATATAGGAATTGAACCAGAAGAGATTGCGCAAAGAACCGTTTGAACTATCTCAGGCTCTGGAAGAGAGCGTCAAAGGCGACGCAGTACGTGTCCTGTCTCATCAAGATGATGGATAGCGCTGATCTCGCAATAGAAACACCCCCTGCTTCCCACGGCATACCACATCCTCGCTCACCTCACCCAAGAGCCGTCCCTCCGCGACTCACCAGAAAACTACGCTTCCTCCTCCGAAGGTGTAGTGTCCCATGCCGAGCCAGTGGTCGAACGTCAGTATGCTACAGCATACCTCGGCGATGCCAAATCTACCCATGCGACGTTGCTCCGTGGTCGACTGGTCATGGGCGGCCGACGCTTTTTGGAGCGAGAGTAAGCTATGAACGTTTTTGATATTTGGGGACAGCTGTTGATTCTGAGTATGACAGCTTTGAGCGTCACATTGACGAGACCATCGCCAAGAACCCCAAGGAAGCGGCGTTGGGCGGTGTCCCGGGAATTCGGAACAAGATCAGAGCATTTGTCGATGTCACATTGAGGTCAAAGGAGCTTCGAGATGCCTATAAGCCAGAGGTGAGCACCTGCGATATACTGTACATACACGTTGCTGACACGCGTGTCTAGTCTGTGAACGGATCGTTGATCTGGGCTCAAGCATATTACCTCGTGCGAAGCGGACATATCGACGATGCGCTCGGTCTCATTGCGGAGAATCAGCAGAACATCAGCCGAGACGACTGGTCGTTCCCAGGCGCATTCAAGTCTGCGCTCCAATCCTCCGAAAGACGATTACCAAAAGCGCAGCGAGATCAGCTCTACAACGACTTCAACGCGCATATCAGGAACAACCCCAACGTCGACCAATTCAAGTATGCGCTGTACAAGCTCGTCGGCAGATTCGAGCTGAACAGGAAATCCCTCAAAGTCGCTACCACGACAGAAGATTGGATGTGGCTGCAGCTCACTTTGGTCCGAGAGAACAAGGAAGGCGATAGCCCGCAAGAACAGTACGATCTCGTCGACCTCGCCAAGCTCGTCGCCAAGTACGGCAGCGACAAGTTTGATAATGGCGGTACCAAACCTTTTGCATGGTTCAATCTGCTCCTCTTCACCGCGCAATTCGAAAAGGTGTGTAGAAAATTCCAAAACAGACTATGTGGAGGTGCTGATATGAGACCCCCGACTAGGCTGTTGCATACCTCTATTCAAAACCGCAACTCAAAACCGATGCGGTTCATTTCGCTGTTGCCCTGTCGTACTACGGCCTCTTGCGAGTATCACAGAAAGGCGATGAAGCGGAGCTACGTGAGTGACTACTTTGCAGCTGAACCGATCATATGCTGATTGTGCGCTATCAGTCGCAACGGACGAGTCATCCGACTTATCATACCTCAACTTCGCTCGCCTGATCAAGCAGTACATCGGACCGTTCTTCAAGCTCGAGCCGCAGACTGCACTGCAATACGCATATCTCGTGGCTCTCAACAGCGATGCGCCCGGTGCTTCGGGCCAAAAGCAGAAGCAGCTCTCATTGGAACTTGTGCGAGATGTTGTGCTGGCATCCAGAAGCTGGTCAAAGCTGCTTGGAAGTGTCCGCGCCGACGGATCCAAGGAGGTGAGCAGTGGTGTCTTGACCGCATAGTGGGACTCTCGATGCTTACGATGTGTTGTGCCGTCAGACCGGGGTGATCGAGCGGGATCTCAAGCTGCTCAAATTGCAAGACGAGCAAGACTATCTGCGCCAAGTGGTTCTTGCCGCAGCGGACCAGTCCTCCCTCGACGCTTCACTGACCGACTCGATAGAGCTGTACCACCTGGCGGGGTCATACGATAAAGTAGTCGAGACGGTCAATCGCGCTCTCGGCCACTCTCTCGGCCAAGCCTCCACTCAACCATTATCCAGCGATGCCCAATCGCTCGGATTAAGTGGTGCGTTCGGCGGAGCCAACGATCTCTACTCTTTAGCTCAAAGGGTGCATGATGTCTACGAGCGGGATTTCGCGAAACGCACCAGGGTATCGAGGTTGCATTGGGAGACATTGGAGATTCTGCTACAGCTCAAAATGGCTTTGGCACAATTTGCCGCCGACAGGCCAGATCAGGCCTTGGAGGTGGGCTCTTTCGCGTCCCTCTCACGTTATACAAGTCGAGGAGCTGACGAATGGTTCGTTTGTGTCTAACGTAGACGTTCAAGTCGACCCAGCTCTTACCGCTCGATAACGACCCGACGGCCATATCGCGCTACGCACAGCGATTCAAAGATATCCTAGACCAACCAGTGATCAGCAATCTAGACGAAGTCATAGTGACGACGATGAAATGTCTCCATCAGCTCAGCCAACAACTCAAGAATAGTCCGTATGGCGATCACGGAAGGATGGCGCAGTTGAACGGGTACAAGCACCAAGCGCAGTGCTTGATCCAGTTCGCGTCTACCCTCCGATTGCGGTTGGGTCCGGATGTCTATAGGCAGTTGAGCTCGATGAGTGAGTCTTCCTTCACTTTCACCGCTCTCATCTCTCCTTCACCTCCTCCATCTCAGCTCGATCTTTCCCTCGGATGTTTCACTTCATCTCCACATGCAATCAATTTCAGGAGGAGAGAATCAAACGCTGACAACCCCTCAAGGCGCCTTCTTCTAGGTGCATCTGGCTGGGAAGTACATTACGCGTTCCATAATGTCAATAGGAGTACAGCACAAGCACCAATATCACGATGCATCATGTCAATATGCACAACCTGCTTCACCTGAAAATACGTGACTGCGCCGCACCCAACAAGTGTGCGTGTATGGAATATCTATAATTATGCGATTATGACCACTGCCTACTGCTCCCTCGTTCAAGATGACATCCCGATAAGCAACGAGTAACCACCAAAACAATCCGGGTTCTGATCGATTAAGACTAATTTTGACACTCTCCCTCACAAGCACTTTGTTCCACGCTTATGTACCGCCACCACTACGCTCAACGGGGATAGTCCGTCTGGAGTCCCTTGTGGAGCTTGACTCGTCTGCGTGGCGGCCTACTTGCTCGTGACCCTCACCCATCTTACGCGAAGTGTCGAGCTGCGCCAAGTGGGTGAAGGCGGACTCGAGGTGCAGTTCCTTCAGGCCAGCAGCAATCTAATGAGACGAAACCATCAGAATTAATATCAAACCGTTGATTGTGACAGCGATTTATCTACTCACGTCGAGGTACTCCTGGAAATCGATGCCGCCCGTGTTACCAAAGTCGACCTCGCGCAGCACGCCGTCGGCCCGCTCAGACGAAGCCTCGTAGCCCATCTTAGTCATGGCCGTGATCAGGTCGGCGCGGGTGATGCGCTGATCGTGGTCAAAGTCAAGCTGCTCAAATTGGCTGCGGAGATGTGTGACTTCGTCGGGGGTGAATTGCGCGCGAGCGAAGAGCTCGGCGCCCTCCTTCTGGGCGAGACCAAGAGGACCGATGTTGCCTTGAGACTTGACGACGTCGCTGAGCTTGAGTTGCGTTTGCTGTATCATATCATTTGACGTCAGTTCTTGCTCTTGGGTTTCTCGTGATACTTGAATGAATTGATCGCTAACCTGAGGCAGACCCATGGACTTCAGGAACTCAAGAGAGTTGTCAAACTCGGACTCCTTTCGCTTTCGGTCCCAGCCAAGCTCTTCGCCCATGATGTCGATGATGCGAGGAAGAGATTCAAGAGCGACCTGGACGTTCAGGAATGACAGACGAGTTCGGCGAGCGATGAAGTCGGTGGCGGTCAATGCAAGTTCGTAACGAACGGCGTAGCGAGCTTCGGCCTCGATGTAAGGGTACAAGGGAGAGAGGCGGACACCGTGCAATGGCCAGCTCTTGCCTATTACGCCATGAGTGTCAGCGGATACCACAACTCAGAAGATATTTCCTCGCAACGCACCAGTAGAGTTGGACATGGCAGCAACAGACCAAGCACGGTCACCGTACGACTCAGCCAAGTGCTTGGCTACATCGGTCTCGAGTCCGAATTGCTGGATGAGTTTGATGTACATGGTCTTGGTCCAAGCATGCGCGCCGACCAGCTTGATATGGTCTGTTGTGCTCCTGCCAGTGGGTTTGAGGCCAAACTCCTTCACGGCATCGTCCACGGTCTCCTCGGCCATAGCTCGGCTGTGCATTCGGTCAGCATGTCATAGCATGTCAATATTGAGAACAAGACTCACTAGGTAGTCCACTTGCCACCAGCGATGGTCAACAGACCGCTCTTGCTGATGTTGATCATGTGGTTCCGGACCAAGCTCTCAGTGTTCTTGGCGTTAGGATCTCTGACAAGAGGACGGATACCGGACCAAGCGGAAAGAACGTCTCCTCGGCGAACCTTGACATCGGGTGAAAGATAGTTTCGGACCTCGTCGAGGATCCACTGGATCTCCTTCTCCTGGGGAATAGGGTTCTGGGATACCTCTGTTGGCGAGTCGGTGGTACCGGCGATGACGTTGCCCTGCCATGGCAGGAAGAAGATAACACGGCCATCGGATGTTGCGGGATCAAGCAGACCCATGGTCTTGGGACCGTAGTAGTTCTGCTGATTGTCAGCATCTTTCTTCGTGAAATCCTGGCGGCGCTCGACTTACAGGAAGGGTAATGTGGACACCGGAACTGGGAGCGACGATCTCCTTTGTTGTTGGCTCGTCCAGCTTGCGGACACCGTCACTGAAAGGACCGGTGGCGTTGATGACACCCTGACAGATGGTGTCAGCTACGAACGACCAGATCCTTCATAGGTATATGACGACTCACTCGACATCTGACCTTCCATGTTTCGCCAGTCAAACGATCCTTGAGGGTCGCCGCGCATATTCTCTCCTCGCCACCACGGGAAGCGTCCGGCTTCTTGTGCAGCTCTGCCACCTCGACGTGGTTGGCCACGATAGCACCATGGGAGATAGCGGTCATGATGATGGAGATGTTCATCCTGGAGTCATTGTGCTGGCCTGTGATACGACAAGTATGAGCGATCTAGAATGGATATTTTCTGAACTCCAACACTTACCATCGTAGTAGACAACACCGCCGACCAGTCCATCGTCCTTGAGCATGGGGAAGGCTTCCATAGTCTTGCCCTTGCCCATCCAGTAAGCACCCTCCATGTTCTCCTTGCCCGCAAGAATGTCGTAGAGCTTGCAGCCGGCGTAGTAGTAAGGTAGTTGCCACCAAGTGTAGATAGGTAACAGGATGGGAAGCATGCTACTAAGATGAGGAGCGGTTTCGAGGAAGATTCGTCGCTCGCGCAGCGCCTCCTTGACCAGCTTCCACTGCTCGTAGTCGAGCTCCATGACCGCCTTTTGCAGGTATCGCACACCGCCGTGGACCAGCTTGGTCGATTTTGATGAAGTACCACTCGCGAAATCGTCTCTCTCGACACATGCGACCTTCAATCCTCTGCTTGCCGCATCGAGAGCAACACCGGCACCCGTGGCTCCACCACCAACAACCAGGAGATCAAAGACATCGTCGCCGTCTGCCTCTGCCTCGTCCTTCTTCAGCACGGGTCCAGGTTCGCAAGCGCCTGACGGTGTTCGGTGAATATAGAGACCGGAGGTACGGAGATGCTCGAGCATTTGCTCCCGAGAAGGCGGAGACCATAATGGTCCTGGACGGCTCTTGTCGAGGACATCGGACTGAGAGTCGAGGTGGATCGGGGATTGACGGTACAGGGCATAAGTGGCGCCAACAGCGACGGTGGTGCTGGTGACCATCAAGGCGCGGCGGCCGGTCATGAATGATCTAGCTCGGAACATGGCGGCTAGTTTGATGTGGATAGGGGAGGGAGTGTTTGTTAATCTTTAGTTAAACGATGCTGGATCCGCCAAAGGGATTTGCCGTTGATGGTCAAATGAGCGACGAACGTGCGTATTATGTCGGTCTGCGGCGTGATGAGGGGTCGCAGCTCCTTTGATCAGCTTGATCGGGCCGGATGAGGTGATGTGCAGTCTGTAGCAGGTCCGACGGCGTGAGCTTTGCCTCGATCGGAAATCGACGGGGCCGATGCGGACTGCGGGACTCACCGAAAGATGAGTAGTGAGGCTACTCGTCGAGCGTTCTTGTACAAAGGGTGGCAAAGGACTGTCTACCTGCTTCAGTTCTGACTGAACTGGTTCTGATGCTATGTACAGATGAAGGACGGGTGACGGACGGTGATGACGCTCGCTTGTAAGATGCGAATGACAGTCTGAATGGCCGGAGAGAGCGCTGTGGAAAAAAAGAAGGAGAGAGTGTATTAGAGTACTAGTCATCTGCGCTAACAATCGAGCATGCCATGTTCAACGGCCCGCACTCGCCGTAGAGACGCCGTACAGCTTACTCCTCACCCTGAGCAATAAAGCTGATGGGTACCCTGAACGCGCAATTCGGTCTGGCCGGGCCGTGGTGCCGCGCGGGGGGTTTTGGTCTTGTAACACGTGACTTCGGTCGTTCTTCAGTTTAACCACTCATTGTCCTGAAAAATATAGGAGTATGACGTTTAACCACCTCTGGTGCACAGTCTTTTTGCGGGGTTAGTGATACATCATCCCAGCAAACCACAGCTTTAAGCGACGCAGTCACCCTATGGAGAACGTGTAGTGCAGTGCAGGAGTCAGGACCGTTATTGGGAATACTAAAGTCTCGACCGAATAGGTGGCGACCCACGTAGCTCCGGCGGCGCCGTATGTGGCAGTTACAGGGTAATGATTCCCATCGTGGACACGTTTCGCCAGACTTTAGCAGGCTGACGTTCTCAGGCGGATCGAACAGCTCAACATCGACTATCACTTACTGTTCAATGTCTCGAGTCAAGTTGATACGTTTGAAAGTTTGATAAACATAGTGGGAACCAGGGGAGAAAGTCCTTTGTCGGTATCGTTTGGACTCAGGCAACGTGTAACTGACACATGAGGATATTGACTGCGGCATGTCTCGTACGGACTGACATTGTGTAACCTCATGCTGACACCGTGTTTGTTGCATAGGAGATGATGGGAATACTCACCGCGAGTCTACTGGCGCTCTACTGTAAAAGAGTATAAGGTATGAGAGTTGATGTGCATCTCCGTGTATGCGTCAGCGAGCACAAGGCTCAGAACTTGTATACCATTTGCCCGACGAAACGCACGCCTGCGAACCCTTGCACTCGCACGCCCGCGGGATACTCACATTCGCAGGGCAGAAACCTCCCTCTCATGGAACCGATATCTTTCATGCGCACAGCACATGAGAACCTGGTGCACGTCTTGACGATCTGATGAGGTATAAAAGGCAGTCATCAAGACCAGTCGAGAAAGTCCATTCAACAGCTTTCCAACTCCATTCACTTCACTAGATCACAACTCACCACACCGCCAACAAACCAAACCAAACCAAAACAAAACACAACAATGTCCACCAACGGCAACAGCACCAACGGGACCAACGGCACTTACGGCCGTCAGACCAACGGGTACGTACTCTCTCTCTTCACTCCAAGACCACCTGCCCTTTACTCTACCGCATCCTGTGCTCTGTGATACGTTCCATGATGTCCTGCGTCGTGGCTGATCTGTCTTGTGCTCGCTTGATCAGCGGGTCTACGAACGGGGGCGGTTCCTCCAGCGCCGGCGCCGACAGTCGTGTTTCATCAGGAGCGACCGAGCGGTTCCCCGACTTCGACCCCGCCGAGGCCGAGGCCGAGCGCCGACGCCAGGCTTCTCAGCAGTCGTCCACCAATGGCGGCTCCACCAACGGCGCGTCGACCAACGGGGTCAACGGGACGTCTAGCAGTGGGCGGAACCGCCGCTGATCGCTTATAGTGCATGCTAGTGCATGCTAGTGCTCTCCGGCATTAGCTCACTGGTCGTGGGGGTGACGAAAAGGGGAGGCGGGGAGTAGTTTACGGTGGTAGAGGAATCATATGATAGGCGATGTCATACCTTTCGCGACGGACTCTGCTTCGCGGTCCTTGGACTTGAGACAGACCCATATGTCCAGCGCAGTCACTGACATAAGATGATACGCGTCTATGATGTCGGAGATTTCGAAACGTGAGCCGTCTGTGGCGACACTGTCTGGTCACTTGATCCGCGGCCGTATTCGATACGTACGATCGGCCGGCTCCTGGGTACTGAGAAGACAACATACCGGATATGCGCCGTTCCATTGACGGAGACTGTGCATTGCAGCTGCGTCGCGGAGCATGCTCCTCGCCCGGCACGTTGCAAACTATCCTGCTGCATGTCTCGCCTCACTCAGCGTAATGAAGGGATCAAGCCGATCTTTTGAGCGGAGAACGGAGAATGGCTCGCGCACTATACTAGATGGCGTATCGTAACAAGTGGCAGGTCTAACACGCGCAACGGACTCAGCCATCCTTTGAGCGCCCCTCGAGCACTCCTTTCATAACTGACATGTCATAGTCTTCCTGTCCTCTACAAGCGGTCATGCAGCTCATCGGTCCATGGTATATAAGCGGGTCATCAGAGAGCTGAACTGTGTCTTCCAAATCAAAACCAACAACTCCCTCCCAATCCTCCATCGCCAAGTACACGTACACGCAAACCATCCCCATCCCATAGCACTTTGCTTCATTCACAATACACTGCATACCCTCATACAGACATGTCAAGCAAACAAGGGTCCACTTCACACAACAGCACGAACGGCTCTCATACGTTCTACCAACCGTCCCCGGCGAAAAGGTTCGTCAATGTGACTGGTGTAGTCACCGCCTCAGCATCAGAAGCAGCGGCAGCTACTAACCCCTCAGCAGGATAGCCAATTACACCCTCGGGGATAGTCTTTGGCGTCCGCCATCCTCTATTGGACATGACTCCACCGCCGGTAGTGGCTACACAGGTGCGACGAACAGTGCGACAAACAGTGCGAGCACGGGGAATCGTGATTCTGCGCAGGGCAGTCATCGTTGAGTCCATTCGAAGCACGGCGATCACGTTTCTGTACCAGTGTACATCGTGTCATTCCATGTTGTTGTGATCCGAGCGGCTGTTCACTTTGCTCCAACCCTAGTACTTGCGCGATGCAACGCTGCGTCGCAGCCATACGAGTGCCGATGCCTCGGTCTTCGTTGTATCGTCACTCACAACACTTCACCTGAGCTGCCTCTTCATGCTTTCGATCATCTGGGTAAGTGAAAAAATGAGAAGGCCGCGCCCACAAAGGATAAGCCATAGATCCTCAAGTGCGCTTATGCTCGGGATTAATGAATGAGCAGACAAAGCCACGCCGCATGCTGTTGTGGAGCTACACACCGCTTATCTGCGTGGTACATTGTGGCGTCGCTCCTATAGTTGAAGAGCTTGAATGGACACATTTGCTACGTTTGCTTGGACTCATGTCTCAGCAGTGCTTGGGTGATGGGTGAGGCGACGAATATATCATTATGGCGATCTGTGTTTTGGGTCCTGCGGAGTGCTTCTAATCGGTGGATCTGCTCCAACCAACGCGGTCTGACGATGATCAATAAGATGCATGTTGCTACTGTACAGTGTGTGTGAGCTTGTAGAGATAAACAAGCTCAATGACTGCTCCTGATCAGCCGGCGCTCACGACAACACGATCCGTCTTATGCTCACCTCATAACGCGCCCTCGGGTGTCAAGCCTTTCCCACCACCATAGACCCTGCCAGCTGGCTCGACGCCGCTGCCCTCCGGTCTCCTCCTGGCAGCCAGTACCCTGCCCTCCTCTTCCGTGACGTTCGTAACGTGAACCAGCTCTTTGACTTTGAGTATTCTTCCCGCGGTCGTTTCTGAGAATGGCTGAACTACCGATTGGCGTAATCGGAACAACCCCAGAGCCTCGAGCGTCCGTCTTGATGCCACGGTCAGACCGATGGGCGATCGCATGAGCGTAATGAGGTGATGTGTTGGTGCGCCGCTGGATGATGAAGTGGAAGTGGACGACGAGGCTGACGACGAGGTGGCGGTCGACAGATGTCGGATGGAGGAAGAAGCGATGGCTCGCGCGCGGACGGTGAACATTGTGGATGGTGCACTAGATATAATAGATCTGCGATCTGCTAGTCGGTGCGCGTTTCGGGTTAAATGTGACGGCAATGCAGTACTTTGAGAAGGAAGTGTATAAGCTCTGTTTGAAGTATCGAGGATAACGAGTGCTATTTTGCGACGTCGTGCATTTTGGCATAGCAGAGCAGACAAAAAGTATGTTATGAACGAGGAAAGTTGTGACGTCCAAAGTTGCGATTTTCCCCGTGCCTGGCTGTGAACGACTCGCTTGCTGAAAGTTAACTCGATAAGCCGTCTAGCTATCTTTCTCTCGCTTTGCTTTTGATCATCATCACACAGTAGCACTTCAGCGACCTCTACCATTATGGCCGCTCGTCCACCCGCCTCCGCATTCAGGAATGCCGGTCGTCGCATGACCGCTCAAGTCGAGCACGCTCGGAAAGCTCCCGACTTCAGCACGAAGCGTACCGGACCTCCCCCGCATCTGCTCACTCTGGCGGACTTGTCCACGAACCAGCTCCGCGCCCTGATCCAGTCGGCCCTCGCGGCCAAGTTCGTTAGCAAGAACCTCACCCCAAAAGCTCTCAGGGGCAGTCTGAGTCGCCGTACTATCGCGCTCATCTTCAACAAGCGAAGCACCCGAACTCGCGTTGCAAGTGAGACGTCAGTCGAAGCCCTTGGTGGTCACCCCATGTTCTTGGGCAAAGATGACATTCAGCTCGGCGTCAACGAGACTCTCGAGGACACCGCACGTGTGGTCGGAAGTATGGCAGATGGTATCATGGCGCGTGTGGGAAAGCACGATGAAATCGAGGTGCGTTACTAGCTCGTCCATTCACGACTAGGAAATATAATAACGCTGATTACTTATTAGGCATTGGCAAAATACTCCCCGGTGCCCGTCATCAATGCCCTGTCTGAATTATACCATCCCACGCAAATCCTCGCCGACATTTTGACTCTTCACGAGGCATACAACACGGAGCCCGACCCCCCATTACCGGAGCAATCCAGCCAATCTCATACGTCAATTCTCAAGTACTACCAATCGTCCGTTGACCCTTTCAAGAACCTCAAAGGCAAAAAGGTCGGATGGGTCGGCGATCTCAACAACATCACCAATGAGCTGCTCGTTACTCTCCCGCGACTCGGTATGGAGCTCAGCATAGCTGCGCCAAAGGGCTATGACAAGGTGGACCCTGCCGTTTGGGCCCGAGTGTGAGTGCAATTTTTCGTCGCTGGAGCTTTCAGCTTATGGCCATATTATTCATAGCACCGAGGCCGGCACTGAGAACTTGATCACGCTCACCAACGACCCCGCGGAAGCCTTGAACAAGGCAGACGTCATCGTGACTGATACCTGGATCTCGATGGGCCAGGAGGCCGAGAAGCAAGAACGACTGAAAGCGTTCGCCGGATACCAAATCACCAACAAGATGGTGGAGGACGCCGGCGCCAACCCAGATTGGAAGTTCCTGCATTGTCTTCCCCGAAAGCAGGAGGAGGTCGATGACGAGGTCTTCTACGGACCCAGGAGCTTGGTCTTCCCCGAAGCAGAGAACAGGAAATGGACTATCATGGCTGTCTTCGAGTGAGTCATGTCTACGGCGGACTGCTGTCAGGTAGCTTACGGTTTGCGCAGCTCGTACTTTGGTAAATGGCGTCACCCCAAGTGATCTGGTCGTCACTTAGAATTAGCGACTGGCCTGTCCACTAAACTGCATTAGCTTCGGTCTACGATTGCGTCCGTCACAGTTGTCAAAAGCATGAAAAGCATATGCAAAGTGTACCCAGGCTACGGCTACTCAGATGCCACAGTATTGCTTACTGTTCACGATCTCTGAGCAGTCAGAGTAGCGGATGTGGACAGGCTCGAGCGCAGCGATTTACGTCAGTGTTCATATGTCCGTGTCTCCCAAGCGGAGTTCATGTGACAGTGACAGTTCCGAGCGATCCAGCTGCGTTGTAGGCCGTGCGAATATGGTGGCAGGTGAGTAACAAGTGCAAGCCATTGTTTGGAAGAACGAATGGACAATGTACAAGAACTTGAACTCTGTCGTTATCAGGTGAAAGCGCTCATGTTGTTAAAGTACATGAACTCTGTTTGACAGAGTGGAGAAAGAAGGCTACGTCACGCCCCATCCCGCCGAAAGCCGGCATTTGGCTGGTCGATGTTTGATATGATGAGAGCACGAGAACGGAGGGCGACGGTGTACCGGTGTGCCGGTGTGCTGGAGTACAGCCGTCAGTATAGTTGTCCGTCGGAAGACTGCTGGCAGGACATCGACATTGATATTACGGTAGCTTGCTCACTGGTACCTAGCGATGACGCAGCACAACATCTTGGCCATCCATTTGGGTCAGGTCTGCATGGGACGATGAAGAACGAGTACGATTACGATTACGATTACTCTGAATAGCCCGTACCCGTGCAGTACGAGTGGTTGGTAGTGCCACGAATACTCGGAGTACCCAAATTACTCACCTACGACGTTACGTCACATTCGCCTGTATCAGAGCCTATCGACTCCCGCTTTCTCACGCACCGTTCCTACGACGTTAGACTTACCTTTCCCAGTGCTAGTGCGCGGATGCATGCCTTGCATGCCTTGGATGACTGCCCAGCGACATGCGATGTGCGATAGTGAGACGACGTACGAATACGGTCCCACATCCGCAATTCAATTGCTTCGCGGCGCGCGGCAAGATCAATCGTCCGATTGGCCATCCGCAGCCGTCGTAAGCTCATTAGCGCATTACGCGGCATACACACTTGGCGCGCCGCCGTCGCATAAGTCTGACAAGCTTCGTACCCTTCGCAGTACCCTTCACAGGTACCCGCTCTCCTGACCACTGTTGCAGATGGTCCTTATCGTGGACCAAAGATAGAACTCGTTGCCCCGTTCCACTTGCTCGACGTCATCATCGATGCTGCCAAGAGCGATTGGGCAGTTCCCGCGGACAGAGCTTTCATCAGTTCGGCGACTGTGATGAAATCGCTGGTCTCTAGCCCTCAGCCCTTGGCTCTGGCGCTTGGCCCTTGGCCTTGTGCCTCAGTCCCGGCTCCCGGCTCGGCAACGCCTGTGCCAGAGATCGCCATCCGCTGGGTATCACGCTGCCCCGATCGTTCGTCCTTCTGATCCGTGCTCCTGGTCTCCACATCCGTACTAGCTCATTGAAAGGTATAAGAAGCCCGCACTGCTCGGCTGCTCCCGCTCTATCAGCTCATTACTTTCACCTTCACACACAATCTTCTTTACTCGCTCGCAGAAGTTTCCTCCCTCATCCGCTATGCGCGTTGTATCCAGATTGTTGACGGCTGCGTTCGCCTTTGTGGCCTTGTTGCCTACTATCGCGAGTCATACGGCCAAGTCGAGTCCTACTGCCCCTGCCTACCTCGATTATTTGTTTACTATCAACTACACGTTCGGCGGCGCTTCGCCCATTATCTACAATTCGGCCGTCACAGAGAACAGTGAGTCATTTCCTCACGCCGCTATCCTGCCTCTGCTCCTTGATCCAAGGATCAACATCAATATCAATATCAATATCGAGAATTGAGCTGATTACTGTATGTGTTGCATAGTCAACACGTTTGTGGGCGCCAGTATCCAAGGCCCAGCATTCAACGGCGAGATCGAAAGTGGCGTCATCACCAATCGCTTCGTCCCCTTTGGGAACGTCACGATCGTCTTTGAGGAGGCTACATGGTACGGGACCTTTTACAACGGCGATAGTGGCAATGGAACGTTCATCGCTACCACTGCCGGTCTAGTGGATGTGGATGCATACGAGCATCAACGTATCGTAAGTCCCTTCCTCCTTCCTTCTCCCTTCTTCTTGCTCTCAACGCAGTAACGTTGAGTGCTATTAGCTAATCATACCGATGCACCGCGTTGCAGACTCTGGTCTTGACGGACAGCGAATACTCTTGGTTGCAGTACATCAACATTATCTGCGGATCAATCGTCTTCGACCTCCGGACCGCCGCCGCAGCGCAGGAGTGCTATCGAACCAGATTCGGCTACCAGGTTGCCCTCCCTCCCGTCTTTACTTGATCTCGGATCAAATCATGGACTTTTGCGCGTTGGTAGCTTACGATGACGAGGTAGGAGGATACAAGGATACATGAGGACAGTGAACGGACTTTGATTGAGATGTGGTTGTTTATAATCAGTCGACTTTGCGAATAGTCGGATATGGACATTAGTAGAATGATGATAGGTCGCATGCAAGGATTCCGTTGTGTCATAGGCAGCGGTTCATGACGCCATTAAGTAATCTGACGCTGCGTCGCATTGTGTATCATTGTGCAGTCGGGGCAGAATGCGAGGTGCAGTGAGGGTAGCCGATACGAGCCGGTCACATGTCAAGCTACTTCTGGCAAATGACTAATGACAGCGAGCATGAGCAAGTCGATGCACAAACAGCCGAGAGATGGAGGAATTGCCAGTCAGTTCGTGTAAGTAAGGCGCTGGTCTGCAGTGTACCACCTCCACTCCAGGACCTGGCTGAACCCTTGAGCCATAGAGTGCCACGCCATACAATGTCAATATCGGCATTTCGGCAATTTCGCTTTCTCGAAATTAGAGCCATTAGTCCACCGCTTCACTGTAAATGCAAAGTGCCACATTCAGTCTCTTCGCTGTGCGTTGCCTGTAGCGTGGTCCCTGGATTTCGAGGTTTTACTCATTGCCTAACTAACCTCTTGATCCTTCTCTCAGCCAGCAAAAAAGAAGCCTAGTATCCTACGTCGAGCGCACTTCGGTATCGTCAACGTGAGTAGCCCGTCCACGCGCAATCCACCACTGCGTCAGCCGTCACCCGTGAGCAGCGCGATCGCCACTGAGCACTGAGCACTGGGCCGTCGTTGCTACTCGTTGCTACTCGTTGTTCTGTCCGCTATAACGATTGTGAACTGACAACACTTTCGAACTTTCAGAGACCCCGACAAAACCTTCGACTACACTATCCAATATGTGAGTATACTTTGTCCCAATCTCAACGTGAATAGCGCGCTGATATGATCGTAGGGCTCACTCCAACGTTTGGTTCTCCCGGTGAGTATCGCTTCGTGTCGTTTCCGCATGGGTGCAATTGTGCAATAGTTGGAACCGATGGTATGGAGGAAAGAAAGGATCAGTCGAAAGGAGGAGGCAGTAGCGAGAGGCATTCTGGGGATGATGGTCGAATAAGGGGGAGCGGTCGTCAGATGGAGCGCGAGTCAGGCGGTCTCGAGGGGCTCGACGGTGGGAGACGAGAGTCGGCGGACATCCACCCGGACTTCATCTGCCGAATGCCCCTCTTGTTACCTGCTCGTGGTCGCGGTCTAGGAGAACGTTGGCAGAATCAGAAGTGTGGTGGAAGAGACGGACGGAATTGGATCATGTTATAGGGTGGTACTGACTATGACCTCGCTCGCAATAGCCCCAGGAACTTCGGCAAGGGCTCTCGTCAGTGCCGTGTCTGTGCCCACCAAGCTGGTCTTATCCGGTGAGTCTGGTGTCTGGTCGCAGTTTGGCGTCCCTGCACTTTGTCATACGCCAATTGGAGTCATAAGAAGACGTGCTGACGATTACTGTGATTTTACAGCAAGTGGTATGTTACCTTCCTTTGTACTACGCCTTCGGAGCTGCTTCATCGATGAGCAAGCCCACATCGAGTGTCATGGACTGCTTACTAACGACTTGTCTGCAGGGGATTGGACATGTGCCGTCAGTGCTTCCGTGAGAAGGTGAGTTATCATAATTATTGATGTATTTGGAACGAAGCTGACATCCCATCTATAGTCCGCCGCCATCGGCTTCACCAAGGTCAGTATGGACGAAAATATCATTCAATCGACACAGTGCTGATGTCTCGAACTACTTTCACAGAACAACTAAGCTATTCATGTTGTGCGCGGTTGGAGTTTAGTGGTGATGGGCTCAGGCGTAGGGGCTGTAGGGAATTGTATTTCCGTGATGGCATTGCGTTCTTCTTCATCCTGTTTCAGTCTTGCGCGTGACTCGTGTCTGAGTGGTCTGAGCATTCTCGGTGCATCTCTGCTGTCACAACGCGTACGCCGTCATGTCCATGTGAACTGTCCCAGACCTATAGTACTAAGCATCCACCACGTATCAGAGCGAGTGTGGCACATGGTGGGAGAGAGCGGGGGCGAAACTGTCCTAATCGGCGTTTTTGTTCATTATGACTGCTGTGATCACGTGGTCCACGCCTCGTTTTAGCCAAAAATGAATTTGGTGAAATACGAGTGCTTTGACAGCAGCAGCAACAGCGACAGCTACAGCAACACTGCACTCACTTTGGATCAGATCAGATAAGCATACCTCGTTACTGTTACTTCGGTTGTACCATCGACGCTGTACTACTACCCCTCACCGCCGCCCCATCTCTACAACGAACACCCCGCTCTTGGTCGCTCGCTCCTTGACGCTCCGTTTGATACCAAAAGCAAAAGGTCGAAGATCAAAAACGCTCAAAACAGTCGTTTCAATTGGCGAAATTTCGAGTTGCTAGTCTGGTGAAAGTTGCGGAAATTTCATGTAAGTCTAGTCTGGCATGGACACCTTGCTCCTTACATCTCTGTATGAGGACCACTGGACGCTTGGACAACGAAGGAGGAGAGCGCGGGGCAAAGGAGATAGCTGTATATGCACGAACATGCTGACGTATGGCCTTGCTATTGACACGAAACGCAACGACAAACCTCGAATGAATATCGAATTATCCAATCTATCTCGACATCCGTTGTCCTGCTACACATATCCTCCCTCCCTTCTGTGCTACTCACCAACTACAAAAACACACCATAACACTCCAACGCTTTGCGAGTGCAGCTTGTTGAACCCCGACGATCCTTTCAGCCGTCATATACGTCAATTTGCTTTGCCAGAAAACGGATCCTCGAGCATTATCCGTGCGTCCTCGTCTCTCTTATACATCCCCCCAACGCCGTCCATCCCCAATGAAAGCTCACAACAACCTCGTGTTCACCACAACAGCTCGTTGATCTCACTTCTCGCAATACAGCGCATTACTCACGAACATGACCACCGACATCACCCCAAAGGCCAACACGACTGCTTCCAACCTCGAAGCCAGCAACGGCGTCGGAGCAGAACAGCTCGTAAACGGCAAGACCCCCAACGGCCACGAGGCGCAAGACCTCTCGGACTCTGTGAGTGCCGCATGCTCAGGAGGAATTCAACAGAAATGAGCATAGTTGAGATTCATTGCTGATCAATTGTCATCACATTTCACAGACGGAGCTCACTGCCAGCCAAGCTGCGGACGTAAGTCCTGCCACTGCGTACATATGCAACGGGGAAGCTGATCTGACACCTCACAGCGCCTGGAGCAGAAACGCCTGGAACACGAGCGT
Source organism: Cryptococcus sp. GC_Crypt_5 (assembly GCA_026538355.1). Taxonomy (NCBI): domain Eukaryota; kingdom Fungi; phylum Basidiomycota; class Tremellomycetes; order Tremellales; family Cryptococcaceae; genus Cryptococcus; species Cryptococcus sp. GC_Crypt_5. The sequence continues at coordinate 25,656 of JALPBZ010000225.1, forward strand.
GCACGTCTTGCGCAGCGAGCCAAGTTTGAGCAGGAGATGCGACAACTTGAGGAGAACCAGGCCGCCGAAGAGCGTCAGCTTCTCAACGGCGAAGCAGCTTCCGCTCCTACAACCCCTCCTGGCCGTGCCCCCGCCGGCACCACCGCCTCCGTCCCAGAGCTCCCGAGGGACAAGGAGGCTCCCGCACCTATCGGCCCTCCCGCTCGTGATGGTCTCAACGGCGCAAAGAGCATGCCCGGCAGCAGGAGGACGAGCACCTATGCCCCTACGTTCGGCATGGAGAAGTTGAGCTTGAGCGTCATGTCGGAGACCAAGCCGTCCCGGGTGGATTGGGCCGAGGACGATGATGTGGATGCCGAGGGTGCCCAGAGTGAGTCATCATCGCACTTGTGATAAAGTGTCTAACTGACAGCATGGTCAGGCTCGGTCAAATACCTGCAGATGGGCGACGATGACCCCTTCCCCGGAATCCCCAAGCAGGAGCCCAAGCGTCTTTCCGCCAACTCGGCTGCTCTCGACCTCGCTCCCCTTTCTCAAACGCCTCCTCGCGCCTTTGGATCCCGACCTTTCGACACCTCGCTCAAGACCTCAGAATGGCCGCAATTCCACGCTGCACCTGGCGCCGCTGCTCGCGGTATGACCTCGCCCCTCCCCGGACAAGGCATCATGAGCGACGACGGGCGCGATGCTGTTCATGCTAGTCGCAAGACGTCCCCTACTGGAATGGCCGACAGCATCGCAAGCCTGCCAGCGATGCCATCCAAGTCTGTGCCTGGCACACCGTTCGGTTTTGGCGGAGTTGGTGGAGCTAAACGGGCTACTGCGAACGACAATGTCGGCGACGGTGGACTGAACCACAACCAGAGAGGTTTCTCCAACCCTGATTTGGCGAGAGCCTTCGGCAAGGCCGGTGCTGGTTTCTCGATCAACGAGACCACTAGAGTGAGTATAGCATTCCATTGCTTCTGGTCGATCGAGCACTTTGCTGATGACTCGTGCTCCTTCAGCCTTACGGCGATGTCTACAACTCCATGTCTTTCTCGCCCGTCAACGCCAACATGCCCCACACTGCTGGTCCTGGAGGATTCAACCAACAAGCTCCTGCTTACGACCCTTACGGCTTTGATGACGATGGTTACGGTTCAGGCGCCCTCTACCCTGGCGGCTCGATGGGCTTGAAGAACAAACGGGCAGATCAGGACCGAGAATGTGAGTGTTGCCAGTATGTACCCTCTGGTTCAAGTGCGCTAACGACCGTTCACAGTCAACCGATTCACCGGTGTGCGCATCGAGGACCTGAAGGGCGAGCTCCTCAGCTTGTGCAAAGATCAACATGGTTGTCGTTACCTGCAAAAGAAGCTCGAAGAGGGCGACCCCAAGCACCGCGACATGATCTTCAACGAGACATTCGGCCACTTCCCAGAGCTCATGACTGATCCTTTCGGCAACTACCTTTGTCAAAAGCTTTTGGAGTACTCTACTGAGGACCAGCGTTCCTCCATCATCGACTCTGTCGCCAACGACCTGGTCGGCATCTCGCTCAACATGCATGGAACCAGGGCAGTGCAGAAGATGGTGGACTTCCTCGCTCAACCTCGACAAGTCAAGCAGATCAGGACATTGATTCTCGCTTTGAGTCTCAACGTCGTGGCGCTCATCAAAGACTTGAACGGTAACCACGTAAGTCTTTTTTCCTACATGAGAAGTCCCAAGCGCTGATGGAAACGCGGTCTCAGGTGATCCAAAAATGCCTCAACAAGCTTATTCCGGAAGACAACCAGTTCATCTACAACGCCATCGCCGCCAACCTCATCGAAGTTGCGACTCACCGTCATGGTTGTTGTGTCCTGCAGCGAAGCATCGACCACGCTTCGCCCGCACAAAGGATGCAGCTCGTCACTGAGATCATCTTCAACTCGCTCTACCTCGTCCAAGATCCCTTCGGCAACTACGTCATCCAGTACATCCTCGATCTCAACGATGCCAGATTCTCTGAACCCCTCATTCGCACGTTCATCGGCAATGTCTGCAGTCTGTCGGTCCAGAAGTAAGTTCTGCGAAAGAAATAGTCACATCATCAACTAACACCACTTTACAGATTCTCATCCAATGTCATCGAGAAGTGTGTTCGCGTTGCCGATCCCGAGATCCGAAAAGTCCTCGTTGGCGAGGTGCTCAACCGATCTCGTCTGGAGAAGCTGCTCCGTGACAGCTACGGGAACTACGTGATCCAGACCATCCTTGACTACTGCGAGATTGGTCAACGCTTAGTGGTGAGTTTCAGTGAGCCAGAATAGCGATACCATATATTGATAAATCGCAGCTTGTCGAGTGCATTCGCCCTATCCTCCCCTCTATCCGCAACACTCCTTACGGCAAGCGAATCCAGT
>JALPBZ010000226.1:0-27729 GCA_026538355.1 Cryptococcus sp. GC_Crypt_5
ACCTTTGTCAACTGCTCGGCCTCGATCTCATAATCATACTCCTCAGAGCAAGGTAAGCGATACTGTATGTCGACGATGAGGTTAGCTAAATTGACATAAAACAGCGCACGTTTCACGCCTCGGCTGTCCATCGCGCTTCGGCGAAAGACCCGTACGATGTGCTAGGTGTCAAGAAGGAGGCCAGTGCATCAGACATAAAGAAAGCTTACTACGGCGTACGTCCTCTCATTGTCTTCATTCCTTGAGATCAAAGCTAAGCTATCTACAGCTGGCGAAAAAATGGCATCCTGATTCCAGCACCGAGAAGGGCGCAAAGGAGCGATTCCACGAGATCCAGAGTGCTTACGATGTAGGTTGATGGCGTTATCTTGGTCTTGCTTATTTGACTCACGCTCGTCATCAGATCCTGTCCGACGACAACAAGCGACAAGCGTACGATCGCTACGGCTCTGCATCGACCCAAGAAGGGTTCGATTCCGATGCCTTTGGACGTGGTGGAGCGGGCGGATTTGGCGGTTTCCAAGGCTTCGGAGGATTCGGCGGGCAAGGAGGGAACCCCGGTGATCTGTTTGAGTCGCTGTTTGGAGGCGCTTTCGGCGGTGGTGGACAAAACCCGTTCGGAGGTGGTGCTGGACGACAAAGGCCTGTACGCGGCGACGATCTGGAAGCTGTCATTACGCTCTCCTTCATGGAAGCGTGCAACGGCGCCAAGCGCAAGATCACCATCACACCTGTGGTCGACTGCAAGCCCTGTACAGGATCCGGCTTGAAACCGGGACAGAAGAAGACGCAGTGTCCCACATGCCGAGGAACGGGCCAACAGACTTTCCAAGTGCAAGGGATGTACATGGCTTCGACTTGTCAGTCATGTGGTGGAGCAGGGTCGACGATTCCTCGCGGATCCAGATGTGGGGAGTGTGATGGTGTGGGCAGGGTCAAGGAGAAGCGGGAAGTCGATGTTGACATACCTGCTGGAGTGGAGGATGGAATGAAGATCCGGATGGGGGGAGCAGGGGACATGCCGCTCTCCGCCAGTGGACCGGCAGGCGACCTGTTCGTCCGTGTGAGCGTCAAGCCCTCAGCGGTATTCAGACGACAAGGCGTCAACCTCTACCACGACGCCAAGGTGCCGCTTCACACAGCGCTGCTCGGCGGCGTGATTCGTATCCCAACCTTGGAGGGCGACGTCGACGTAAAGGTCAAGGGAGGAACACAGCATGGCGAAGAGGCTGTGCTGCGCGGACGAGGAGTGAAGAGCGTATACGGTGGAGTGCGAGGAGAGCGAGGTGATCTGATTGTTGGCTGGAGGATCCAAATACCAAGGTGAGCAAATCCGACGGAGAGTTCGATTGCAGTCATATTGATTATGCTACTGTCTCAGATCGTTGCCGCCTATGCAGCGAAAGATACTCCAAGCATACGCAGACGAGGTAGAAGGGCGTCAACCGCAAATCACTTTCGAGTCCCCTCCATCGTCCTCTCGCCAGGCTCCTAGCCCTCCACCAGGCAGCGAGACAACGACAAATGGTGAGACCCGTTCATCCCCTTCCTCCACTCCATACCGACCCCATACTACGCCGCCAAGGGACTTTGAGAAATCTCGCTCGTCCTCGCGCTCCACAAGCTCTCCACCTCCCATTGAGCCAGAGTACAAATCGTCACCTGCCCCAGAACCTGAACATACTCGGTCTGGTGGGGTGGTTGGCGGTTTGGCCTCTGCTCTAGGAGGCGCGATTGGTTGGGTCGAGCGTCTTTTCGGCAGCGGCGGTGGAAAGCGATGAGCTCTGGCGCGATGTTGATGGAAGGCGTTGGCGGTGAGCACGAAAAGGAGCAAGCAGTTGACAGGTCGGTCTGTTTCTCCGCAGGTTCAAAAACGGAAACGGTTATTGACGATGCCGCGAAACAGAATCAGCCCGACTCGAAAGTTAGTGCGGACGCCGAAGGACAGAACAGTGAAGGTGCCAACAAACAGGAGAATGAGCAGGAGCCGGAAGAGGAGAAGAAAGCGGCAACCGGATGATTAGCATATGCGCTTTCATCCTGTGGATTGGAGACGAGACTCGTAGCAGAGTCCAATCAACAGCGGAGTACAATCAACAGAACAGCATTGATCACGGACGGTATAAAGAAGCACAACTCAACATTGTCAGAGTACAGCATCACATCATGCATATGCATTGGTTATGGGTTATTGAATATCGGGTACAGATGTGCGGGGTGCAGACGACAATATAGCTGAGCACAGTAGGTTGAGGAGATATCGTTACAGTTGTATCAATGTGAAGCTCTACGCTGTTTCAAACCTGGAAACACTCTATGGGGTGAGGATGGACAAGCCATGCTGGAATGATAGTCTTTCTGGTTGCCAGTTCGATTGGTGGAATGTTCGCTACCCTGCCTGGGCACTTCGCTCCGATCCCGACTGTTCGAGATGCGTATGAACGACGCTATGTGATCGCTTCAGTCCTCCTAGGTGTGACCTGGGAGATACGGGGGAATCCGCCCATCCCATCTTGGCTAGGCTTCATCACGAGCTGTTTTTGGGAATAGGACAATTGGCCCAATATCAAGCTCTGTTCGCATCAAGCATCAAACAACGAGCAAACATCGTTATCAGCTACTTTGCTCTCGTGGCATGAGAATACGTTGGACTGGCCGAAGACGACTGACCTGATCGATACAGCTCGAAATGACCGAGATGATATCTTCCAATTCCACCGTCCCGTCCTCTACTTCGCCCGAACCAGCAAAAGCGCGTTCTGCAGCAGCCACAAAGATGTATGTCGGACATCGATTCCGTGGAGCGCTGCTATCAAGCGTATAATACGCTTTGAGACTACGCCTTCATTCAGCACGCAACCTTTCCATTGTCATCATTTGTCGCAGGGATTGACGTACCTGTTTCGCAGTAAATTTCGCCAGACTAGGATCTCTCCGCGCTCGAACAGGATCAACCAGACACTTCGCCTCCTGAACCATTCTCGCTGCTCGTCCAGGATCTTCCTCCACAGCGGTAGGTTGCCCGTGCGAAATGCCTGGATTAGGGGTGCGTATTGCGGGAGATTGTATTTCTGCAGGGTCGATGATGCGGGCAGGTGGCCCAATAGCAGGTTCACAGGTATTAATCGGATCAATATGGATCTTCTCACAAACATCAGTATACGGCGCGTCACACGTGCGCAATCGAGGATGATAGCGGACATACCGGCGTTGATTCCACCCCTCTTCGGGACACAGCCTCCACGCCTTGTCCAACCAATACTTCGCACCGCGCATATCGAGCAAAACCACGCCCAGCTTGCCACGCCAGTAGTAGCTCTGGCACAGGTCGGTCTGGCTCACGACCGCGCCTCGCGCGGCTAATCGCTTGTCCTCTGCTGGCTGCAGCCCATTGAGTGTCTTGGAGAGCTCGGTAGATTGGGTATGCAGTTTGCGCTACACGCCATTCCACTCGTTAGTCAATGAGAAAATTAGGTTGGAGGAAGACTTACCTCCGCATATATCCGGAACAGGACGTTGCTCAAAGACCAAACTATGTCGCTCACGGCGTACGCCTGAGCCGCCTCGTCGGCCCATTCCGCCTCGGTCATTTGCGAGCTGGATATCTGCATCGAGCGCTCGATGACTTGACGCGTAGCGTCGCGGATCGAGCGCGCAGACCGAGGGTCACGGAGGGGCAAGTTGGACAGAGATGCAGCCTTTATGGGATGGAAGACAATCAATGTCAGTCACATCCCATGATTCGTGATCAGACGTCGTATTATGGTTTGGATGGACATACGTGTGTGGACAATCTGACAAGCGTCTTGGCAATATTGACAATGAATGGATTCAGGAAAGCATGCGCATAATAGCCCTCTGGATCCGTAGCAGCGTACAGTCTATTTGTCTCACTATGAAAACGCATGAGCATGTACACCTCGAGCAAGCGCCGAAATGTATCCAAGAGAGATTGAGTTGACTAACCTGTACACAGCATGCAATCTGCTGAACTCCCCTTGTGCGCTCTCCATCTCGTTTCTCCCGGCATTATCGCCTTTCACATACTCCAGTACAGCAACGGTGAAGCTCGAGAAGACATCTTTAGTGGCCAGGGGTATTTGGCCTACGTGCGAGGAAACCAGAGTCGGTATTGACGGTGCTGATACCTAAATCCTCTTCACTCAGCTATGTGGTATGCTATATGACAATACAGCTGATAGATAGGAGATGACAGATGATAGCTCGATTACTCACGCTGCTCAGAGCTTGTCTCAGCGGTCCGAAGAAACCATGCGTCGGCTCGAGGGGTATCGACCCTACGAGATTGTCGCCTGATCCCGAGGCGAAACACTGCGCGACGTGTCCTACAAATTGGGAGATGAGGGCCGACATGGTTTCCCGGGTTTGGGCTTAACTACTCCGTCGCCAGCTGGGCACTAGGCAAGAGCTGAGACAGGTAGTTGCTGTATACAAGAGATACCTGAGATGACAACGGGCTCATCTCGCTCGTTGTCGCTGAATTTGATTATTTGTGCGAGCATGAGTGTACGAACGAACCAGCAGGAAATGTGGTGATGTAATCACTTTTCTCCAGTGACTACCATGAGGTGGAGGCGGTCACCCTCGATGACGACTTTGACCCGCATGAGTTGACCCGCATGATACGAGTGCTCGAGTATAGGATATTCGACATCTGACTCGACTATCCACCGGCCTTTCACATCCTTTGTCACCCACCCTCATCCTCTTCCCACTCACTGCATCGCACACCACCCACACCACACACACCACGCATAATGTCAAGCCAAAGCAAATACAACGTCCCCACCGCGACCTTGATTGACGGTACCCAAATCCCCCTCATTGCATGGGGTAACGGGACCGGTGGTCTGGCCAAAGATTTGGAACTGGCTGCAGAGTCCGGAACGCAGGTTCTGAAAGCGGGCATCAAGCATATTGATACGGCTCAAAGCTACGGGACGGAGGAGCAGGCCGCTATAGCCGTCAAGCAGGCTGGGGTGAAGCGCGAAGATTACTTCCTCACTACCAAGAGTGAGTCCTGCGTGACATAACGGAGAATGAACGCTTGCTTATGATCATCACTTTGCGCCGTCTCCGACTGCAGTTTCGAAAAGCGATAGTGAGTTCATCCTCTTGCTATTCCGCTGTCTTGCCATATTCATGCTACACTGGACAGCTACAATGCTACGTTGAAAGCGTGCGCTGACGCTCTGCTTTGTGCTCCCAGCCACGCCCGAAGCAATCCGCTCCACGATCCAAGCATCACTCTCGAAACTCGGCACCAAGCCCAACCTCTTACTGGTCCACAACCCTTACGTTCCAGCCAAAGGAAAGATCGGAGAGTTCTGGAAGATCCTCGAAGGTCTCGTCAAGGACGGGACACTCGAGGGCGTCAGTCTTGGAGTGAGCAACTTTAGGCCCCAAGACCTGGAAGAGGTTTGGAAGGTGGCCACCATCAAGCCTGCCGTGCACCGTGAGCTGTCCGGCTAGACCTGCAGGACAATAAAGCTGAAGATCGATCCCGCTCGCAGAAATCGAATACCACCCTTACGTCCTCTCGCACCTCGAGCCCATCCTCTCCCACGCCGCAGCCAACGGAACGATCATCGAGTCCTACGGACCGCTGACACCGCTCCTCCGTCATCCGACCGGAGGACCCATCAAGCCTATCCTCGAGAAGATCGCTCAACGGCTCTCGGAGGAATCGGGCAAGAGCGTCGATGCCGCCGCGGCCTTGTTGAAGTGGACTATCCAGAAGGGCGTGGTGGCTGTCACCAGCTCCAAGAACGAGTCGCGCATAGCCCAGATCGCCGCTGTGCAGTCCCTGCCTGATCTCACGGCCGACGAGGTCAAGGAGATCGAGGAGACGGGCAAGAAGATCCATTTCAGGCATTACACCGTGCGTCCATCTCATCGACTTGACTCGTTGACAGGCGAGGTAGTACTTACGCATCTCTTGTCTCTTCTGCCTTTCAGGAACACTTGTGGGAAGACTTCCCCGTCCCTGATCTCCCTAAAGACTTGTGATCGCGCTCTTGTCGTGGTAAAAAGGAGGTGCACAATGCGTCGCAGAATAAGAGTCGTATGCGGGATAGCGGAGCGAAACGAAGACGTTGGCAAGAAGTAGACTATGACTATGCATCTATCGCATATTATGTTTCCGAGCATTTTACATGCCTCGATACATATCGACTTCTATCGAGTCATTCACTTGCAATCAGCTCATCACTCTGATCACCCTCGAACGATGAACGAGCAGCATACACCGTAGCTCAAAACGAAGATTCGGACTGCTATGCATTAGGCGTAGTCGACGTTATGGGTTAAGCTTTACTTTACAATCAACCTGCTTTTGTACAACAACGATCAATCTTATGAGGGAATACAAGAGCGACTCGCAGACCGCAATCTGCATTATGCACCACGGCACCACGACAGACTTCGTCCTTCCTCCATCCGCACATAGCCTGAGAAAGCCATTATATCCTCTCCAAAGCGGCTCTGAGCAGTTCGCCCGCTTTTCTTCGTTCGCCATCTTCCACCTCCCATCCGTCCAGTTTTCTTAGGCTGGGACACTGGCGCATGATCAATCCCCGATACACTAATCGTTTGGAATACCATTCGTCCGGCAGGTTCTTCCTGAATTTCGCATCGTACGATGTCCACGTCGTGGGCGGTGCCGGGGCAGGTGGGGCGATTCGCGAGATGTCAATTGCGGGTATATGCGGTCGTTTCTTCTCAGGAGTCGCGGCAGGCTCGGGTAGCATGTGGTTCGCGGAAGCGTCCTTGCTGTTCGGCACGAGGAGCGGGAAGTAGTAGCTCAGTGTACAAGGGTTCATCCTGTGCGTATCACGATGTTTAGCACAGCTCTTCTTGAAGTGCGAAGACAGGAGACCATGAACTTACCTGAAATCAACCTCTTCAAGCCTCTCCATGCCTCTCAGGCCCAACATGACCCCTTTGCCAGCTTCGCCCGCTTCACCCGCTCCAAGCCTGCCTCCAACAAGCGTGAGCTTTCTGAGACCCTGGAGACCTCTGACACCATCGAGGTCCTTCAGATAGTTGTAATTGACATTAAGGATCTTGAGATTTGGTAGCTCTTTAGCAAACCTATCAGGCCAAGATGACAGCTTGCACGCTGCTGCTTCGAGGTACACCAAAGCGTACAGTGGTCGAGAGGGGAAGAAGTCCATGGTCAGAGCATTGCCTGAGACGTAGAGTCGCTTGACATTCTCTAGGTCCTGGTAAGTCAGGCGAAGTGGCGTACGGGACCGCTGGTTTCGTAGTGAGAGATTCTCCAATCTGGTGGAAGATCCAGAAGACCGCGAGAGGTGTGAGAGGGAATTGGTGTCCGCGTAGAGAGTTCGGAGCTTGGGGAAAAGCGAGATGTCAAAGTGTGAAATGGCATTATCGCTCAGTCTGAGCACGCGAACGCTGAGCATCGGTCGAGTAGGTGCAAAGCCTTCGAGGCGGTTCCCATCTAGAATACAAAAAAAGTCAGCTTGATTCGGCGCACAAGAGATGGTGAAGCTTACCAAAGTTGAGCGTAGTCACGCTGCTCAGTGTATGCAGGTTTTTGACTAATTCAATCTTGTTGAACGACAATGTTACGCTCTCTATTTTGGACCACTTCGCTGAGGAAAAGTCGACTTGGAATAGCTTGTTGTTCGTCACGCTGATTTTGACCAGGCTGTCCATTCCCATGATTCCTGATAAGTCGGTAATGTTGTTATGGTCCGCCTTCAGTTCGCGGAGATGGGTCAAGCATTCAAGCTCTGCAACGATATGAAGCGAGTCAGCCACACTAAAAGGACACTCGGACCATTTTGCATAGCGCAAGGCAACTCACGAGACAAGCTGTCAAGCTGATTGCGCGATAGATCGAGGTACTGCAGATTGCGCAGGTGGTTCACCGAGGTGAGACTAGTGAGCCTGTTCCGGGCGACATGAAGCGTGCGAACTGTGGAAGGGATACCGCTGAGATAACTGATGAGGTTATCGTTGCTGCGACATTCCCGTTAGCCACATGTTTGTTGTTGGATCACCTGCCCAATTCTCAATGAGAGATTGCCACACTTACAGGTTGACTTCGTCAAGTTTTGGTAGGAACTCCTTCAATCTTGCCACACTATCTGCGCCTTTACCCTTCAAGTCAATCTTGTTCAATTCCTCCCAATGTGGCTCGAAAGGCTGGACGTCTGTGATGAGCTGTACTAGCTTATCATGAGCCACGCCGAACGAGCATTCGGTGAGGAATGTAGCATCCGCAGCGTTCCTGGCGCTGTGAGGGAGTGATCGGTTGTGTGACAGACCGCGGCGGAAGGACCGGATTGGTACGGTCGAGTCAGATTCTGAACCGGATGCAGAGATTGATCGAGAAGCGGATCGATCTGGGTTGCGAGATGGCTTGGAAGGCGTTTCTTCTGCCATGTCTGTTTCAGTAGGCAGCGTCAGCAAGCAGCAACACTTGATGGCCCGAACAGCACTCACTCAGGTCTTCCATGTCTTCCAGCAGGTGTTGAATGCGCGACGTTCGAGCACTTGGCAGGAAGCTCCTGCTGCCTTCACTGTTCTTGAACAAGTCGTCCCCAGGCAGTTGCCACTTGGTGGTTGTGCGCACTGAGAGTTCGACATCGACAATCTTGCCGGCTTCCTTTCCATCGGAGAAGCTAACGCTCCGCTTTCCACTATCGCCTGGGGTCGAACCGTTTCGGCCAGCAGGGGTGACTTCGTCTGACCAGCCTGCTCGCTTCTTCAAAGCGCCTGCTGGCGTGAACGTATTGCGCAATGCTGAGCGGATCGGCCTAGGCGCATAAGCTGATGGTGTAGGCGTCATGATAGCCGGAGCAGAGGCAACATGATGCACCGTAGGGCGGACCGGAGAGATGCGGGCAGTGGCTGTGACCGTCGGCTCCACTGGCTCGTCCACGTCAGATTCGGATCCGGAGAGCTCCCGAAGAGTTTGGTTCGCTTGATAGCGCACTACGTCGTCATCAAAGGACGACACTGAGCTGACTTCCTCTTCTATCTCCCTGTCGTCGAGCCTAGCAGGCAACGAGCGATCCTCAGGCAAACTTTCCATGCCAGCAAAGACATCGACGCTTTCCTCACTGCCGCCAACCCTGCTCTCGCCAGCTTCATCGACTCGATCGAGCTCGTTGCGGACCCATCGCATAGTGACTTTATCGTACACCATCTTCCCAATACGATCAGGCATCACACCCTGCACTTCGTCCGGTCGGATCATGCGCATGCCTTTACCGGGAGCTGAAGCGCGCGGCCCACGATGTTTGACAAAAGACGTTGAGATGGTCGACGAAGTCGGATGAGTGGAAGAGGACATAAAGCGATTCAAATCGTCAGCGTCAAATTGGCCTTGAGCCTGAATGGGGGGTTGAGGCCCACTAGTGCTGCTCCTGCCAGAAGTGCGGCTGATTGGTCGGCGGGGTTCTTGCAGTTGGAGTCGGCTATGAGGGTCACTGCTACCGCCAGAGGAATTTGTCGGTTGATCATCTCCACTTCCGCTGTCCGCCTCGGCCACCCTCTTCACCTCTTCCGACGCACTAAGACGCCTGAGCATCCGACGTGGACTTGGCCCAGCACGAGCTTTTCCTTTGGTCTTTGCGTATTGCTCGGCCTGTTCTTCCCACATGCGGTTCTCGTCCGACTCGGAGAGTACGCGTCGACCACCGATAGCCACAGGGCTGCTCTCGACGCCTGAGGCAGACTCTGAGACCTTACGAGACTTGATGCGGGCCATAATGTCTTCTGCTGCGAGCAAGTAGCCGGATGAGGTTGTGGATGGATTGGAGCGGTGTGTTGGATGATTGTTGTTCTGAGAACGGGCAGGTTTTGCGACATCGAGCGGTGGGGTGTTCGGTAAGGTGACATAGTCGACAGTCGGTTCCTCTGCAAACTATAGGTCAGCCTGTCTTGAATCAGGACTTGAAGACTTGAAGGCTTACCAAATGCTGTTTCTTGAGGAGGTTCACTTCCTGACGCTTGGCTTTGACTTGCACTAGTAGTGCTGTCTTCGGCTTCTCTTCCTCTGATGCGCTCCATCATGGCCTTGCCTTGCGCACCCCAATCCCTCAGGCCCGCAGTTCGTCTTGGCGGAGACGGCGGAGACAACCGTAAACGCTTCGAAGAGCGCGCATCTGACGATAGTGATGAGCTTGCCGCCGAGGGTGTGGAGTCCTGACCAGCCGCAGATGGTGAGGAGGATTGCTCAGCAGCAGGTGACCACTCGCGCAGATGACGGGCACTGGGGATACTTGGGGGTGAAGGTGAGGGTTCGATGGCGATGCTGTCGACAAGGGCAGAGAGGTGTTCGCGAGTGTACGTGTCATACGTGCTACGGAAGAGGCGGAGAGCAGGATTGGAGGGTTGTCGGGGTTCATCACGTTCTGCCGCATCAGTGTCGTTGGACCTGACTCGCGGTTGCGAACGAAGGTTGAGGGTGGAATGCGAGGGGCCATCCGCGATCACCTCCGACGAAGGGTCGAATAAACCTGGTGATGTAGACCGAGGTATGTTCGAGTTCGTTGACGGATGTCGTGGAGCGTTGAATGTGAAGGGGTAGTGGTCCGAGTCCGTCCGTCCGATAGGTGACATATCCGTTTCCACCTCGTCCGATCCCAATGACAGCTCCCCCAATCTACGTCCGTCGTTCTCCACGTCCACCCCTTGCGGAGCGGTATGGAAGTCTGCAGGCAGCGCCGAGTCCTCATCGTTGTCTCGTATGATTGTGCTGTCCCGGATGAGGGAATCATGCTCGACATCATATTGTTCTTGGTGATCATTTATCCCCGGAGCTATTGATGAGATGGTCGTGAATGAGTCGTTTGAGGAGGGTGTAACCGACTTGCTGAGACGTGACGGGTGGACTGGTGCGTAAGGATGAGACACACGTCGTGAGTCAACTTCGGTCTGTTGCGTTGTCGCTGGCGTTGGGGTAGACAGGGTGGCAGCAATAGGAGCTGATAGTTCCTCTGTGGAAGCCGTGGGAGGCGAAGGTGGATCGAACATCCTTTCCAGCGGTAGTGCGCCGAATATGTCCTTTCCCCCTTTACCTGGACCCAGTGGATTGCGGGCTAGATGTCCTCCTCGATCATCGTCGACACCATCTTTGACAACACACGTGCCCGCAGCATCCAGCACAGGTGCACCTGCGCCTGAAGATGAGCGAGACGAAGGTGGCGACAGTATGCCGTGATCGTCCAGTCCATGACCTGGACTAGAAAGATGTCCTAATCCGCCATCAACATGGCCTGAGACTATCCTGCTGGGTATTCTTTCGCCTATCGAATTGACGCTCGCGCTTCGTGAAGGCGGCAGCGGTCTTGCTGATGCTTGGCCCAACATTCGTAGTGAGCCTCGTTTGGCTCGTATTGACTCTGCGTTGAACACCAGTTTCTCTGTTGTTGGCAGGGCGGTGGTGAGTGAGGGTGGGGAGGGGGACGACTCTGGCCATTCTTCGACCAGCTCGTCGGTCTGCCACCCGTAGTCTGGCGGTGACATGTTGAGTCCTGGCTAGATAGATGCGAGAAGAGAGAAAAAGAACGAAAGGTCAGCTGTTTAAAGTAAGGATAATGATAATGTTGGACGATGTCCTTGTTGTTTTGTTTGGTGCACACACTGCAAAAGAAGTCGCGAGCAGGATAAACAAACAATACGTTACTTGTGTCAGTACCCCACTTAGCAGCCTAGCATACGCTGTACCGGTGATATAAGCGGGTATAAACCGAGTGTGGCACTCTTTTTTCAGTGTTTTCGTAGCGGTGGAGGCAGGATTCAAGATTTTGAAAGATTCAACGTCCACCTATTCTGCTGCTTGTATTGACTGCTACAAACGCTTCTTGTCCTCACTTAAGACTTACCAACTAGGCATACCACCAACATGCCTCGTATCAGAAAGCGTGAGTCAGCTCTTGTATATGCTTGTTGTCATTCAGCTGCGGCGAAAGTTGAACCCTTGCACAGAGACCACTCGTCGTGCCACCACCCGTGACAGGGCAAAGATCACCAAGAAGGCAAGCGAGCAGAAGAAGAAGAACAACAAGGCGGCCAAGAAGGATGTGACATGGAAGTCCAGTCAGTCTATTATCATACAAGCCCATCACATGGCTCCAAGATGCTGACCAAAAATTCGTGACAGACAAGAAAAAGGACCCAGGTGTTCCCAACAGCTTCCCGTACAAGGACCGCGTGCTTGCTGAGCTCGCCGAGGAGAAACGACGAGTGAGCTTTTCTATGTCCATAGTGGAAATCATCGTGCTGAATAGGACTGCAGAATGAAGAGGCTAAGCTGGCGAAACGCGAGGCTGCAAAGGCGGACAAACAGCCCGAAGAAGAGGAGACTGATACTCCCGGCATTTCTTCGTTGTCGGTTCGCTCTTCCGTCCTCACTCGCGGTCCAGTCCTCTCCGGGACGTCAGTTCTTGCTGAAGCATCCAGCTCTGCAAGCCCTTCTGAAATCCCCGCGCTCATCGACACGGCCCTGCCAACTCTTCAGGAAGCACTGGACCGCGCCGACGTGGTTGTGGAAGTGGTGGATGCCAGGGATATAATAGGTGGCCGAAGTGCATACGTCGAGAACCTCGTCAAGGAGGCCGAGGGCAAAATCGTCTTGCTCGTCAACAAAATTGGTGAGTCGTCTCGGACCCTTTCCTGGACCGCCAAGCAGCTAACACTGCTGTCATATAGACCTTGTCCCGCGTGAGACCCTTCAAACCTGGTTGGACCGCTTGACCATCCCTACCTTCTTGTTCAAATCTTCATTCACGCCTGTCCCAGCTTCTGCCTCGTCCTCCAAGACTCCCGTTGTCTCAAGCTCCACAATCGATGCCGCAACGACTCTTGGGCGGACTGAATTCCTCAGCGCCGTCAAGCAATGGTCTGCCGCAAAGACCAAGCAGTCCGAAGAGCCGCTTGTCGTCGCCTTCTTTGGGCTTCCCAACGTCGGTAAAACTTCGGTACTCAACTCGTTCCTTTCCAACACTCAGAGACGACCCGTTGCACCTACAGTACCTACCGCTCAGTCCGCCAAGAGCCCTGAGCCCATCACAAAGGCCCCGGTGGAAGTGGAGATTGACGTAGAAGACACAAAAGTCCACTTCATAGATACACCTGGATGGGAGCAAGTTCAGGACGACGAGGACGAAGAGGAGGAGGACGACGATGAAGACAAGGAGGAAGACCCGGCCAAATGGGATCTGCTAGAGGCAACCCTTGCGGGAGATCTGTTACGGAGAAATCTTGGTCGTGTGGACAGGGTCAAGGACGTCTTCCCCTTAGGTGAGTAGCAGAGTTGACCGCATCAAGAACTGCTGACTGACTTGATTCATGTTCAGTCAACTACATCGTCAAGCGATCTAACTATCAAGATCTGATGCTGGCGTACAACATCCCGCATTTCGAGAATGGGGATGTCGAGGCATTCCTTACTGGTTTAGCACGAGCTCAGGGACGCATCAGAAAGGTACGTCGATCGCGCGGTAGATTCGCGTTCGTATGAGCTAATGCTCGACGTCTTTAGCATGGTACACCTGATCTCGAAAGTGCAGCCCGCATCGTCCTCCGAGACTGGGCGTACAACACTTTCCCTTACTACTGCACTCCTCCCGCCGCTGCTTCCTCAATGGACATCGAAAAGTCTGGGGAGCAGTATGACATGAGCGCAGTACTTGAGCGTTGTGGAAGTAGGAAGGAACTGAAGAAGGGCAATGCCAAGGGTTTGGTCCGATTCAAGAGCGGTGCGCTAGATGAGCGAGATGTAAGTCCAGCTGGAAACAATACCTCATAGAATAATCGTTGACAGGCTGGATCATAGATAATCTTGGACGACGATTACACTGCTTTGGCAGCATCATCAGATGAGGAAGACGAGGAGGAAGGCGACGATGATGAGGAGGATGAGGAGGATGAAGATGAAGATGAAGACGAGGAGGACGACGAGGCTGTGCTTATCGGCTCTGATGAAGGCGAAGAGGTAGAGTTGGAGGACGGACCTGAACCTTCTTCCGGCTCTGACGTAGAGGACGACGAAGAAGAGGAAGACGAAGAGGAGTCCGAGCCCGAACGTGAGCCATCACCCGCAAAGGCCCCGGCTCGAAAGCGCAAGGCTCGAGAATCGATCGTGGCACCTACCAAAAAGGCGAAGCGTGTGTCATTTGCCAGAGAGAACGAGACGAGGATCATCAAGGGCAACCCTAACCCTCGAAAGCGAGGAAGGCAGTAGATGTAGATGGCTCACGAGATGTTCTTGACGAGGTTGCGAGTAGCTTGTTGCTGTTTGTATGCATTGCCTGATATACCCGCTGCCGTTATTTCAGACTTGAGTACCTTTTAATCTGATTACGGTTAAATGGTGGTGTTTGTTTGGTGCCTGGTGATGACGCAACGAGATTGAATGGCGCAATCGTCCCCATCGCTCGATGCATTCCGAAATTATCTGAACGAGAGCATCGTTGCTACACTCCCCCTCCTCCGTCAACAAGCGCGCTGCCACCACCCGCTGCTAAAGTAAGCTATGCACTGCGCTGGGGATACCTTGTGACCAGCTGACGTAGTATAGGACGTAGCAGAAAGAGTAAACAATGGTTCAATCGACTGACGCGTTCCCCGTGCTCCTCATCGGAGGAGGATTTGTGCGTAATCTCAAACGTGCACTTGAGCCTAAGTGTCAATCTATGCTGATGGGATAATCAGGCCATGTTCGGTACCCCAGAAGGTGAGCTCAGTCCACCTCTATCCCACCTTCATACCAGGAAAAACGGCGTGCTAATGAGGACGGGGCCACTCAGGGCCATGGAACATCAGTGCGCGACTTGAGCAGAAGCTCGGTGATCGACTGAGAGTCGAGGCAGTCATCGAGGTCGATCCACCCAGGGCCGAGGCGGCGCTCGCACTCAAACGGGAGTCGGACGCCAAGAACGCTTATGCCGATACGGTCATCATAGGGACTGTGGAGGAGTTCAAAGCGCGAGTAGACAAGGGAGAGCTAAAGCAGCCTCGGTGAGCCTCAGACCGTCTACCCTCTACCCAACCCCAAGATTCTTGAAGAGCGAAGAGCAGAGGGTGTTGACTAATTTGTACTCTGCAGGGCGATCTTCATCGCTACACCTCCCAAATTCCGCGGCGGTACGACGTCCGGCAGAGATATCGAGCTTCAAGTACACAAGCATTTCCCCAACGTTGCTATCTTCCTTGAAAAGCCCGTAGCTACCGGCACGCCGTATCAGAAAAGCATCGATGAGGCCAAAGAGGTGGGAAAGCTACTGGCAGCCGAGCACAAGGCGCCGATCGCCATCGGGTAAGTCAAGAGCATATTATGTATCTCGTAACCTCCTTGAAAGCTGATGAACCGTGCTAGCTATGTCCTTAGGTATCTTAGCGCCGTGCAGGAGATGAAGAAGATCATCGATGACAACAACCTCACAGTGTGAGCACAGTCCACTGACCCCACTTCCGTCATTGCTGAACCGTCTTATTGCTTCTTGACAGCATGGCGACCAACGCGCGTCTGGTAGTTGCTTACGAGCTTGCGACCAAAGCGGTGAGCTGAACGCATGCTCGAAGAGCGATCACATCATGATCGTGGATGCTGATAGCGTCTTGTCAGGGATGGTGGAACAAGTCATTTGACCAAGGTCCTATCATTGAGCAGGCGACGCATCTTTGTGAGTTGGCGCATCTCTCTACTCTCCGTTGAGATCAGTAGCTAACATTCCACAGGCGATCTGACCCGCTACTTTGGCGGGGACGTGGACATCGAGACACTCAGGTGGGTCATGAAGTCACTTACGATTTTCGCTGAATTGCTGAAACGTAACCATTAGTGCACATGCCATAGAGGCACACGAGAAATCGGGACAGCTTTCGAAGAAGGCCTTTGACGAATCCACAATCCCAGAGGATCAGAGAATCCCTCGTGCGACTTCTGCAAGCTGGTGAGTCCTCGTCATCATTTTCCTGCAGCCGTCTTCGCGTGAATTCACGCAGCGTCATTTAGGAAATACGAGTCTGGCGCAGTAGGGTCGTTCCTGTACGCTATCGCGCTGCACGGCACTGCGTACTCGATGGAATTGGAGGTCTACGCGGACGGCGTGAGTACCCCTCTTGTTCATGCGAGACGAAGTCGCCGCTAACATGTTACGATCAGTATCAATTCATGTGAGTTCTACACGTCGTTCGTTGATCGCTCGAGCTCATCGAAATGTAGTTTGGCAGACGCCTGGGGCGCCCCACAGCCGCCTAGGCTGCTCGTTCGCCGTCCAGGGTCAGACGATGTGGAGATTCACCCAGCAGCAGGTCAGTGAAAGAAGAGCCGTCTCGCGCCCTCTCGCCGAATGCTGACATCATTTTCCCCAGGTGACGACCCATACCTCACCGAGATTGACCACTTCATCGATTCTATCGAAGGCGGTCCCAACCCCCAGATCTTGTCGGATTACGAAGACGCAGCGAAGACTTATGAGCTCACTTGGGCTATCCGGAACGCTTCTGAGGAGACCTCCAAACGGGTGGCCGCCAGGCGCGCAGGCAAGGTATGAGCAATTAGATGTTTTGAACATAGAAGGTCAAAGAATAGAATCAAAAGGCGCCATATCGGGTTGACAAGGGGTGGTACTCATTTGGATGGCTAGACGTGCGCGACTGCAAGCTAAGTCTACGAAATGCAATGTGTGAGGAAGTAATGGGCTATCCCTATGAACCTGTGCGATCTTCTCGTTGGCCCCACCCTTCCGAAGCATGCACCCCATGGTCTTCTTCGACATAGCGAAGACGAAGGCGCAAGGAGGCGCAGAAGTGTAGACTCTGGTCCACATCGCTTCTCCGCTCTTTTCATTCCGCAAGAAGCCGGTTGTGCTGGCTCAACCAGGCCAGATCCTGCGTCATATAAAGCTGTGAGCTTCCAGCTTGTGCAAGCCCAGCAGCATATCGTTCTCTTTGCTATCTCACTGCAGAGTACAGTAATTCAGTCCTTGACGCTCAGTGCAAAAGAGCATACGACAGACCACTATACGCACCACCAAGTCACATTCATGCCAGACTCAACTGCTAAGAAGCATGGGGTGTCTACCTCCACTGAATCTTTAGAAAATCCAAGCAAAAGAGCTGCAAGTACTGATTCAGACTACCACATGCGATACTGGCAGCTGCAGCACTCATCAGATGGAAACCCAAAATACACCGGGCGGCACAGGTCAGGCTCATATGCAAGCATAATCCCGCGCAGCCTTGAAGAAAGGCTGAATCGTGCAACCTCCAGTCAAGGTACCCTACTTTGTGTCAGTATCTCTTGAATACTGTAACGGATCCACCTATCACACTGACATTGCGACAACCCGTCTACCGACCGACAACTCGTCTACCGTTCGACAGCCCGTTTGCCATTCGACAAACCGTCTACCGTTCGACTGTCCGTCAGTCCCTCTGTCCGTCAGTCCGCACCTGACCGTCCGTCTACCCGTATCCGACCGTCCGTCTGTCCGTACCTGTCCGTTTGTACGCATCCGTACAGACCCGTACATAGTCTGCCTCTCATGTATATAAGGAGGCCACAGCGAAAAAAGCGGAGACGGTAGTCAATGTTGAGTCGTCTAAAAGTCCTGATTTGAGACTTGCCATACTGCTCTTGCTGTGAGCGTACGTGCATCTCCCGAGTATGCATTGCATGAGCGTTTACACCGTACTCATACTCGGGGTGAGTTTTGTCAGCCGCTCGAAATCAACGCGGCGATACCGCGTGTGACGTCGGTATCATATTGTAGCTTTTCACTTGTCACTATCACTATCACTGCTTTGCCTTTTCTGCTCTCATACTCCATTATCGACCAAATACACCTCGCGCCAATATGCCGCATAGTGGTACGTGTCTCTGTGGAGCATGTCAAATCATCGTCGAATCGACCCATACGACGCAAACGATATGCCATTGTACGTCTACCTCGACTACCTCGTCTGGTGCTCTGATATGTTCAAATTGGGTGATATGGTGATATTGCGCGTCCACTCCGTTTTGGTCTGACCTGGAATTAGGTTCTGACTGTCAACATGTCTCTGGATCGGCTTTTCTGACTTCGATCATGCCCAAAGAGAGTGATGTCAAGGTTAGTCGTCGTCTACAGAGCGCAGACAGCATCTTCATAAAGACGAAGAGAGGACGCGCGCTGAGACGTTAGCGTGAGTAGCTCGAAGGTGATATCCGTGAATACAAGTTGAAGGCAGCTAGCGGCAATTCCGGTGGGTCGTTGCTGTCCTTCACCTGGTTTATCGGATGTGTGATACAGTAGTGCGCCACTGATATCGCGGATCAGGCTCCCGCTTGTTTTGCGGGACGTGCGGTTCGCCCCTGGCGCAGAAATCGACTGCATTCAGCGATCATATCGCTATTCGTACGTCACTTCCTACCTCCAGTCTTAATACAGCGATACGATTGATAGCTGATTCTCATGGTTATGCTAAGAGACTGGAAACTTATCTGATTTCCGCACGATACCTATCACTTCAGAAATCTTTACCAAGGATCGGTGGAACGCGTCTGGAGTACAGGCGATACCTAATGCGAAGCAGACCGAGGGAATGCCTGAGGATTGACACATTCTCATAGGACGGTTTCTTACACTGCCCTCTATGGTCACATAGGCGTCGCGTCGCTCTTCTACAGGATGGCATACAGATGGACGTGTTGTATATTGACTGATGCACTATGCTGGATTGATATACTACAGATGTCCCTGGCTAGACGTCCTGACGTCGAGCTCCTCTCTGCCTTCATCACTACCGACGAAGAGCGTCGCGGCTACGACCTTCCCCCTTGACCCACTCCAGGCCGTACCACCACGTCCCGAACAATTGCGACATGTTCATCTACCACTCGCAAAACGTCAGCCGGCAGCCGGCAGTTCTACGCAGATCATAGCATGAAGCTAAAGCACGGATTAACTCACATTCTCATTACTGATCATGACTCGTCCGCTATACAGATCACCCATGACCTCCATCGGATCCAATCTGATAGGTGTACGCGAGACGATCGCTTGATAGAGCGCATCAGTGTATTTCTGAGGCCAGAGAAAGGGGTTCGTGGGCGTGAGTAACGAGTGGAGCACGAGGTGAGGAGGTAGTGCGTCGAAATGAGTGTTCGTCCGGGAAAGCGAAGTGGTCGTCCGGCATGGGGTTGGGGAAGTCTCGAGTTGATTGCGATTTCCGATGGTCGAAGTCACAGGAAGGGAAGGATGAGTGATGCGAGTGGGCTCGTTGTTCTTGCAAAAACGTCGTATAGCCCTCATGAGCGTATAAACAGCGGTGCAGACGATGACCCAGTCGATAGCATGAAGCTGACGGAGATAATCGACAAAGAAGAGGAAAGAGGATTGACCTGTCCCCCAGATCTCATTGAGGCTCATCATGGTTCGACCACGCGCTTCTTGGAAGAATGGCTGAACGGGCGGGAACAGCAGCCAGATTGCTATAGCGTGGGGGACCAGGAAAGTTCGCCATGCGGTTTGAAGCATCTGTAGGATCGTTGACATAGTGGTCGAATCGCGCGGGAAGAGGAGATCGACGAGGAAGAGCGCGGTCTGGCTCGCAATTTCTAGGCGAGGAAGGAGGAAGATCCCGATGGCGCCTGCGAGGTCTGCTGCCGTCGTCGGCGCGCACATGGCGAGTAGTTCGGGGCCGGCCATTTCGCTTGCTCGTACAGCGTTCAGATACTGGTCAGATAGGTAGATAGAAGGGAAGAGGAAGGGAGTGAGAATAGGTGAAAGAGGTTCAAAGGCAGTGCCGCAGAGAGCATAATGCGCACGGACCTCTACGATTCGCACAAAACGCCTGACTTGCTTTCACCCTTCTTCCCTTTCAGGCCTCATGTCCAGACCGTGCTCATATCGTGCATGAGTCTCGAGCCTATAGTGCAGAAATTGTCCATATATCATAAACTGCTGTGCCCGCAATACTATCCGCTGTGACCCAGCTGACCAGCTGACCAGCTAACCAGCTAGACCACTCCGACCACGACCGTAGCTCTGAGACTACTCTGATTCTGCACCACATCGCCTTGCCACCCCATCACGCCTTCTTCTAGCGATTCATCCGCGTCCGCGTCCACATTCTCATCCTCCTCATCACCAGTTGATTGCCCGGGGGGCAGAGGGACAGCGAGGTATTCTTCCGATTTCAGAGCGGAAGACTTCCAGCCCCACGACTGAGAATGGGCAAAGGAGTCGGGACCCGACGTGAAGCGGATCAGCGCTGTCCCTAATGCTGAAGCACAGCTGATCGAGAAGTATGCCTAGGATCGATTACTCAGCTATCACTTCGCGTCAGATAGAACGGTGAACAATCCCACTAACCTTGGTCACTGCGCGAGTATCCTGATATGGCGCATCACTGGGCGCGGCACCCCTAGGCATCCCAGTGTGGGCGTCCAGGGACCCGGCCACGACGGGCGGACTGCCCGGTCCTATCGCAGCGTTTGGCGATGTGGACAGAGTCCGTCCATGTGACAAAAACGATTCACCGCGAGGTACAGATAGACTCTTACTGGCCTCGATCGTATCGACATTGCTGATCGTCCCTCGGGGCGCTGAAGGGGTCGGGAAGGGCTCGTTGGGGGACTATATGAAGCTGTCAGCTCGCTCAGAGCAGCGCGTCAGAGTCGAACTCACCTGACGATGGAGGTAAATGCCAAGCTGCACACCCTTCTCTTTCCTCTTTATCATTTGCACGTAGCTACAAATGTTGATTGAGCGTTGATGCTGACAGATCAAAGATTTTCAACACCTACCAGTTGAAGAACGATCCAGCGTAGAAGTGCGTGGTCGAGTAGAATCTTTCCTTCTCGCCAAGCTTGTCGACATCCCAGAACTCGACGGAAAACCTGACAGATTCTGTCAGCTATCGGTTTTGATAACTCTGCACATCAAAGCTTAACTCACCTGAAAGGCTCAATTTTGCTCCACCTCTCCTCCTTTTTCCCACTTCCACTCTCACCGAGACCCAGCTTGCTCATGGCGAACGCTCCACCGTCAGACATCCACCTCTCTTCGATCTCCGCACTGGTCATCCTTCCACCTTGCAAGCCGAAAAAGTTCTTCTCTCCATGCGGCAAGGTTTTGCTTTTCTTGCCTGTACCGTCAGGTGCTTCGCCCAGAAAGTCGGGACCAAGGTCAGACCCGCTTTGCACTTGTGCAGAAGTCGCGATCAGACCGCTGGCGCCGATACGATGAGTCTCATCGGATGGTACCGGATGATAGACCGCATTGGCGGATGGCTGAATGATGTCGAGGGCTGTCGAAGCAGGGGACGGGGGCTTGAACGTAGATGCGGCAGGGCTTGGCACGCGACTTCGAGGTGTAGGTCGCCGCCTTTTGGTCGTGGCAGAAGCGATACTCGAGGAGGTAAGAGTGAGACCAAGCTCATTCTCGTCGTCGATCGTAGTGGAGGAGATTGCGCGTTCGTGTGCTGTGACGCGAGCGCGGAGATCGGCTGCAGTCCAATGAGCAGCTTGAAGGACGGCTAACGGAGCGTAAGGAAGCGAGGTCGACGGATCGATATCGGCAGCGATGGTCGACAAATCGTCAAATGTCTGCGAGTGATGTATCAGTGTCCGATCACCCTAGCAATCAGAGTGACTTACCATATGGCAGTAGTGAATACCCTCAGCAAACACTTTCTGCAGCTCGGTCACTTCCTCTTCCCACTCGTCCCACTCATGGTCGGTCGGCTCCGAAGCAGGGATAGAAAGATCACCTGCGCCTTCCATCTCCTCTTCCCACCCCTGCCTTCTTAGGTCAAGAACTTTCCTAGCGACTCGATACCTCTCCATTTCATCCTTCACAAAGAGATAATCCGAGCTTAGGAGAGCACGGATAAACTTCGCTGGCAGACCGCGATGAGACCATATCCTGCCTTCTGGCTCATACGGCGACATCTCCAATTCGGCGGCGAGGATGCTGACACCCCACCTAGCGAGCCAGCATGCGCACGCCTCGCCAATTTTGTTTCCGACAATCCCGTAAAAATGAGGCAGCAGCCTAGCATCAGCTGAAGCGAATGAGTTTGGGTCGAGATCTGCACTACGCATGGAGCTGGATCGCGATGGGAAGCGTAGAGTGGGTATTTGGGAACTGTTGAAGACATCGGGAGTCTCGCCCACTTTTGAATCATCGTCTCTTATTTTCGTGTCGGAATCAGTCGACCAGCGTGGCGTATGATGAGCTGCGCGCAGAACTTCCTCCACCATATCCTCATCTTCTTCTGCGCGAGCTGAGGCGAAGCCTGGATTACTGTTGCGTATTTGCTTTGCGACGCCGTCAAGAGCTTTCACACCTTCGAGACTTTGTCCTTCCCACTCTTCTTCGCCCACTCCGTCGCCGACGGCAAAGGCAAGGTAGCGATAAACGGTCGTTGGTCCAACAGTTCTGAGGATCATCGACAGTACCTCACGCATCAGGCTGGCATGACCGAGGTAGATGGTCGTAGCTAGAAGGGAGAGAAGCAGACGAGGTGTGACGAGGTGGGCTCCAATGGGCGTCGAAGTCTGTATTGACTGTAAATCTATCGACCAGGTATTAGGGAAAGTCGGAGTCAGAGGTCGTGCGGCAGTAGGGAGGAGGACAGTGGGGAAGTGTAGGTGAGGGAAAGGGGAGTACAGGCGGGACAAGCAGATCCTATTTGACACAGAATTATCAGCGGTGTTTCAAATGATATTGGCTGATCACGCACTCGAAAGCGGCTCGCGTGATGTTGGGATCGTCAAATTGCAGTTCGACATCCTCTCCATGCCATTCCTCTTCCGTTACAACGTCCGACTTTGCTCTCTCTTTGCCTTTGCGAGTGCGCCGAGGAGCGGGCGTCGTCTCCGAGAACCCGCCTAGGAAGAGGGAGTGGAAGAAGCCTGATAGCCTTGTCAGCATTTCGTCGTCAACGAAGTCACTATCAACTCACTAGCTTGTGCTAGGACCATGCGATGCACGTGATAGCATGCATTCCATTTGCGAATGACCAGTCTGACGTCTGCGCATGTGCCTTTCAAAAACGATTGATAGAGGTGGTCGAGGAAAGGCTGGTCCGCAGGCGGCGGGATGACTGCGGTGGTAGGGGCCGTATGTGATGTTTTGATGGGTGGTGCGGGTGTCATGACCGGCTTCGACGATGCTACTGGGGTTGATTGAAATACCGTGGGAGTCGAGGGAAAGCCTCCTGTGTGGCGGGGGATGGGTGTTCGAGCAGGGGACACGGGCCTGAAGCCTTGAGTCCTATTCGGCGTCGAGATGGGGGCCGCTATCCCTCTCGATGCGGCTGCCGCTGCGGCTGCAGGCGACGGGTCTTGCACAGCGACACTTGGCGCGGTGGACGCTCGTCCTCTTGCAGAAGTCGACGTCGATGTGGGCGTCGCTATAGAGCGCGCGGGTACTGCTAGAGGTGATGAGACGGGGGGAGAGGTCGACGACGCCAAAGCCGGTGTGGAAGAGGGCGATGTCGCTCTTGTCGATTGAGCCAGATTCATCGCCGATGCCGGAATCGCATTGACAGCGTCCGTCGACGTAGAACGCATCATGATCATCTGATCGAACGTGACGCCCAGACGATCAATGGGCGGGGTCGATAAGGGCGACCCAGCACGCGAGCTATCCCGACTATGTCTTATACTGGACAAGTCCGGGAACGGCAGGACTTTCGGGTGGACCAAGCTAGACTTTGAGCGCGCGTGCTTCGAATGCCCGTACAGTGCTGACGAAGTGGATGCATATTTCGTACTCTGCCCTGTGGTCGGAGTCGATGAGCGAGCTGACGTTAGAGTGGCGATGCTCGTGCTCGTGCTCGCGCTCGTGCTGGTGCTGGTGCCTGTCGCTCTTGGTAAGCGAGAAGACGATGAGGGCGTGTTGCTGCGACTCCCGCTCATTTCGCTCTGTCTATGTGTTTGGCGTTGACGGTGCCGTCACCATTCCACCAGTCGCGACAAGAGGATGAGCAGTACAACGTTGATAATAACAATGAATAGCTGATCGCGCGAGATGATGATTGATGATTGATGATTAATGAATTAATTGTTATTGTACTGAGTATGCGTAACATGCGTGGCCAGGGCGGCTACCGTTGTTCCGGGTGGAGTACGCATCCGGTATATATTGGAAAATCCACCTCCAAGTTCTGTCATTGCGGGCTCCTCTAGCATACATGCAGGTCATTGGGATGTATAGCATCGTACAAAGCAGCGCAGATTGCTACAAGTGCATTCAGGTAGCAATAGGTCGTTCGTGCTAGCTCGTGCTACTATTCCATCTCGGCCGGTGGCTGATCACCGTTGTCCACCTTGAGCTCCGGGACAGGCGGCTCCACTTCACCCATGACTAGCCCTTCATCGTTCTCCACCGGTGCTTCTTCGGGCGCAGCCGCAGCCGCACCCGCGTCCAAATCCACATCGGTCGACTCCTGTAACGTCGGCTCCTCGATGTCCATAGCTTCGTCGTGAGCTGCGCTTGGTTCCTTGACCTCTGCCGCATCCTGTTGCGGGGCAGTGGTTGAACCGACGGTCACTTCCACTCCGCTTGCTCCCACGTCGGCCAATCCTGATTCCGCGCTGAACGTGGTGGTGTTCGTCACTTCCATAGCGTTCGATGGGATCTCGGTCGTGGGAGGTAATGGCGCTTCGTGTGTTGATTCGTCTGCTACGACGGGAGCTGGTGTGGTCGTCTCCAACGTCTCTGGCACTTCTGCTGCCGTTTCTGTCGGAGGCACTTCGGCGCCAACCGCTACTGCCGTATCAGTCATAACGGCATCAGCAGCAGGAGGCGCCTCTGTCGTTTCTGAGATAGCAGTGGGGACTGTAACAGCCGTGTCGGCAGGGACGGCAGTATCGACAGGACCGGTAGGATCCGTTGTGGGAACTTCAAGCACGATGGCCTTATTCTCCACGGCTGCATCCTCAGCCACGCCCTCCTCGTCGCCCTCATTATCATCCTCGTCCATATCCTCTCCGCCCTCCGCCTCTCCCTCTCCCTCTCCTTCCTCACCATCGCCCTCGCCCTCGTCCGCACCTTCCTCGTCCTCTCCTTCAGGCGCAGGTGTAAGATCGTCGTTCTCGGTTGTACCGCCTGTGAAGTTGGCCTGCGACGTATCATGGACATCAATATCTGATCCAAGTATATAGATGCCCAACGTACCTTTTCTTTGATTCGGACCCATTTGCATATCTGCAGTAAATGGATGCGTCAGTATCAGTATCGGTGTCAGTACCGAGTTTGACAATTCGTCAAGTAAGGAGATGACCGACCTTGTACGAGCTTTCTGGGGCTAGACCACTAGGCGAGACCCACTGCTTCTTCCACTTGTGCACCCTGTACCCAGTCAATGGCCATAATTAGCTCAAGAATGTAGCGCGTCGCAGCATAACACAACGTACGGCGCAGTGAGTTGTCGTTGATAAGCCTCGTTGGCTGTTGAGCTCGAGAATCGCCCGTAGTTTCTTCTTGCTACAGCGCGACGGCGGATACATCAGCAGTGCACGTAGAGTATAGGATGTCCCAGTACTCACAGGACATGTTTGGACGTGCTTCGCTATGCGGATAGCTAGAGTGTCATTGAAGATATATGACTGTTGTTGCATTCTTGGCTCATGTTTTGAGCAGAAGAACGCGTATAGAAAGAGTGTTATGCATTACGTAAGCGTAGTAGAATTAAAGGCTACCTCATGTGATTGTCAGCTCGCTAGACATGTCTACAGATAGACGTTTATGATGCAAGAAGCATGATTGCTGCTCTGCGCATCAGGCCATGCAGTGTGACATGCGTGATATACTGGCTACATAAGCTGCCCCTCGCGTGCAGTCGGCGGGGCAACAGCTACAGCATTCTCCGCTTTCCCCTTTCTCTCTTCAGCCCAAGTCTTTCCCCTAGTCCAGACATACTTGGTTCCGCGCCTTGTCCCCCTATAGATGACCGTGCCCAATCTTCTTGTCAGACGGCCAAAGCCCACGAGGAGGGATAGAGGTCTCCATGACCGTGGATTCCACGTGAGGGGAGTAACGTGTATCTCTCGCCATCGTGAGGGAGTCAACCACCTCAACGGGCCTAATCTCCTAGCAACGAAGCCGAGCTGTGGTTTGGCTGTAGGATCTGATGTAGCTGGTGAAGCCTCGTCCGACGGTAAGATGAATCGCTGTAAGAGGTCGGCATTGCTTTTGAGTTGTCCGCGAGTAAGCTTGTCCTCGATCCAGCGCAGGGCGCGAACGTCTTTCGGCTCGGGCAGCGCCGTGGTATGTATCGATATCACTGGTGATAAAGACGTTTTGGGGGTTGAATGAGGGAGATAACGCGATAACCGGTGTGCGAGGAGGGTATCGGTGAATAGTCTATCGCCAATAACGACCATTCGAAGGGGACCATCCTCCTCAAACTTCTCTTCGTCCTCGGTCGTGCATCGCTCATCCTGCTTGGGCGGGACTACATTACTCTTCTTGCCTTCTCCGTGCGCGCCGTGCTTGAGTATCTTCCCATCGACGCTTTTGAGCGGACCAAGCAACGGGCCCTCGACGTCGTCTTTCCACTTCTCGACGAGAGCCAGCTCGTCCGCCCGCTCCTCTTCTCGTACAGCCAGGGACTCGGCAACGATCTCGTGTCGCCGAGTCGTGGGTTTACCTAATGTTCCGTGTAAGTATGATAGGATGGACGGTGAGCAGCCTGGTTTAGGTTGCGAGTGGAGCAGGACCGGAGCGCGGAGGGAGAGCGATAGTGCTTCGGCCTATAACACATGTATATGAGCGACGACATTCATGAGAGCTGTCAGAAGTGAGAATGTAGGACTCACGGCTATCCCTCCAGGATCCTTTGTCGTCCCTGCCGAATTCGAGACGACCAATACTCTCCCAGGTCGAAATGTCTCGACAAGGTCGTTCCAAGCGGTCTAAAGCGATATATCAGCTTAGGTGCTCCTCGAAGGAATCATGTCTAGCTAACCTGATACGGGGGATACACTCCATCTTCGTACGGTATTGTCTATCACCGTGAATCAATCATGAGCTATGTTATCTGGTCACGGCAGAAATGCAAGCTCACCAAGCAATTATCTTTATCGATGACAACAGCGTTGACCCCCGCTCTTCTCAGCGCGCGAAAGTCGACATGGGCGATACCTAACGCAGTACAGCGAGCCAGAATATCAGCCTTTGCCCATTACCCCCGAGTCGTATGTGAGTAAGGTGGACGCACTGGGTACCCGTAGATGAGGGCGAAGTATCGAAGGTCGGAAGAGCGAAGTGAGGTATATCAGCGCATTCGGTAGAGAGAGAGGGGGCATCAAGGGTCGTTTCTGCTTGCTCGGCGAGAGCGTCCGGTCCGCTCTCAGCCTGCTTTTGGGTATATATGTCAGAGAAGATTGAGAGAAGCTTGTAATGTACTTTGTTATTCCGAGAAAGAAGGCAGAATGGAATTTTGGTCAGTCACTCGTCGCTCGTCACTGGAGTACGAGCAACGCGTTTAGCGTTATTTGTTACGCTTGTTTCGGATTCAGCTTGCTCCAGTTTGATTTCGTTCATCAACACACAACATCCTTCATCAAGCAACAAGAACAACACACGCCACTCAAGCTGAGGAGACAGACAAGATGTCAGACCCAGCGTCGTCCACGCACTCATCCGCGCAAGGGCAACAACCAAGCACAGCAGCGCTCGCACCCTCATCCTCGTCCACAAAACGACTATCAACAATAAACAAACCTCT
>JALPBZ010000227.1:0-27668 GCA_026538355.1 Cryptococcus sp. GC_Crypt_5
GAAATGACGTGTGACGTCCCGCCCCGATTCCGCTTTCGCTACGTACGTCTTGGGCGTGCCTTGTAATTTGATCTGATCTGGGTCGACGACCAGGTTCGCCGACGCACTGTGATCGCACGCTGTCAGCACTCGAGTATGCACTCGTAGACCACGGAAGTGCGGGTCGTATGGGACTCACACGGCGCCCGAAGACTTGCGGCAGCTCGTGCAGTCTACCACCCAGACAACGCATGATGCGTGGTCAGCTGGATAGTTACTACTCGACCTTTCACAAAGCAAAAGCAGATGCGGGACTCACGGCACAAGACGGTCTCTTTGGGTTTCGGGATCGTGAGTTTGATCGCACCGCAATTGCACTCGCCAGTGATAGTCTGTTCAGCGGACATGGTGGATTGTGTGGGTCGTCAGTTCGTTGCGCTGTTTGAAGTATTTCGAGGTATAGTGGTCGTCGTATATGTTGATAGAATCGAGCTAGAGGGGTTGCTTCTCAGAATGCGAGTGCTACGATAGTAAGCCTGCACTCCACTGTAGACAACGACAGCGACATTGACAGGGGATCAGACCCCGGAAATCACGGCAAGTGCTTCCGGGTGCACGCGAATCAATAGCCGAAGTCGGATCGGGACCTGTTGCCGTTCGATGCACTCGCAGCTGCAGTTGCAGATTACCGGATCCCTCATTGCTGAATACCGCCGCCGTATGCGATCTAGGCCCAGCGACACACAGCCCACATGGCTCAGCACTCTGACAGCACGAGCAACGAATGGGAAGATAGATGGTGTGTCTCTCGCGTTCTGACTACGTTGTGCGGAATCGTCTGTATCATGCTGACGGTGATATATTTGCTGGTTCTAGGCAAGCAGGGAGGACGGGCTGGGATCAATCGTATTCCCATCCTGCCTTTCTCGCATTTCTTGAGTCGACTTCTTACGAAGAACTCGGTGTAGCGAGTAGTAAGACGGCGCTGATCCCTGGATGCGGTAGCGTGAGTCTTATGCCTTTCCTTCGACCGCAATCCTTGAATCGCCCCAGCGCGCTAGCTCCACGATAAGATTAGATTGGAACAGTCTTGGCGCGAGTAGCTGAGCTCGATATAGGGATACGACGTCCACTTGCTTGCTTCGAGGGGGACAGATAGTACAGGGCTGGACATTGCGCCCACGGGAGTTGAGAAAGCACGACAGTGAGTCCTCTCATTTTCCTATCGTTCTTCGACCAATCCGCGTATCTCCATCGTTCGAGGAGTATAGTGTTAGCAGCCCGCTGACAAGGTGCTATTCCTTCATCAGATGGATACAGAGTCAGCCTGCTACCTCAGGCAAGACCCAAGTGGTCTGCGCGGACTTCTTCGCCTATGAGCCCGCGCAAGCTTTCGATCTAGTGTACGATTTCACGTGAGTCCTCTCGTATCACAGCTGGCGGCATATCTCCAGTACTAGCCAGGATTATTGTGTCACCGTAACTATTCAGAGGGGTAGTGGACGCTGATAAGACTTGAATGCAATCTTACTAGTTTCCTATGCGCGCTCCCGCCGACCTCACGAGAGAAATGGGCATCGACGATCCACCGCTTGACCCACTCTCGATCAACGTTGATAACGCTCATGTATCCCCTTCCCCCAACTGCTGGACCTGGCGGACCACCGTTTGCCCTCTCGGAGGAGATCTATCATCAGCTGTTAGATGAGCACTGGGAATTGGTCTGGAGTCGGGAAGTCCAAGCGGAGATGAAGAGGAAGACTGGTGGACCGGGAGAGGAGAAGTTGGCTGTCTGGCAGAGACGGCGGTGACCTGCGAGCAGGACCGCGATGCCGTATCACGCACTCTTCTTCATGATCACCTTCACGGAGAAGTTCATCATGGGGAAAACACCGACAAACTATATGCATGGAATGCGTATCGCTCTCAAACTATAATGCGGTCACTGATCATTGTCCTTGTATGCTACATTTGCTACTTCCTTTCTGATACTGTTCATACTTTGCGGATTGTCCATTATGCTTCTCGTTCGCTCTGTCAAATCAAGTGGGGCCATCACTATACCAGAGATAGGATAATCCCGGGGTAGTGTTTGGTATCGACTTCGTCGATTAGAGCTCGTGGAACTGCTGTTGCGTGTTGCCGTCGTAGCACGTCCAGATCTGGAGGTTCTCCTCGATCGAGTAGGGGTTCTGGTTGGTGACGCCCGAGCCGAGCTGGAGGTCGAGGCAGTACTCTGTCACCGCACAAACATGTCGTCAGCCACACACTACATCAGCAAAGTGTCATGGATCGCGAGTCGCCATGCAAGCGAGGCGAGGAGGAGCGGGTAGACAAACAACTCACGAGAGTCGGCCAGCTGGAGCTTGCCACTACCAAAGTTCCAGTTCTGCTTGTCCCCATTGCCGCAAGTGTTGATAGTGATATGCGAGCCGTCGGTGGGGCTGCTGCCGCCATCGAGGCAGTACTCGGGGTGTTGCACCAGCGAGATCGCGCCGCTGGAGGTGGAAGTAGCGTTCCAGAGCTGCAGGCCGGCGTAGGTGTCGGAGTTGGAGAAGCAGTAGGCGCTAAATACCAATCAATCAGCATACATGTACAAGCGCACGAGGGGCGGCGATTACTCACATGTTCACGACGGTGCCCTGGGCTGCGTAGCCGTTTCCAACAGTGACACAGAGGTCATCGCGGCCATAGGCTATAGTCGAATGTGGTCAGTTGGAGAGTGGCTGCAAGAGTGAACGGTGCTCACGGTGAATACGGTGACCGCCACCAGCGGGGTCTTGCACAACGGTGCCAGTGGGAATACCGGTGGGCGCACTGGAAGAAGAAGATGCGCTGCTGCTCGAAGTGGCCGGAGCGGAGTGGCTGGCACTGCTGCTAGCCGGGGTTCCGCCAGTCAAGACGTTCCAGACTGCAAAGCAAGTATCGTGAGCTCTGGACTTGGCAGATGGATGAGTACTTACCCTGGTTGGTATTGCCGGTCGTGCATTGGTATGTCTGAGGACCATTGTCGCCTTCATCGAGACACTGGTTGCCGCCCGTGATGGCAATGCGCTGGTCGCCAGTGAGGAACCATCTGCAAGAACGCTAGTGTCAGCTTGAGCCAAAGCGTGAGGAGGATGGCGATACTTACGTCTGCTGGAACAAGGTAGGGTACGATTGCCAGATCTGTCAGTCAGTCAGGAAGTCAGCACTACTCGAGTCTGGACGAGGAAGGTAGGCAAGGAAGCACTTATACACACCTTGACACCTTCGTTGTTGTCGGCACCGGTACCGGCGTCAAGGGCAAAGTTCGTTCCAGACAAGATAATGCTGCCAGAACCAGGGTTGATGTCCCATCCAGGAGCACTGGCGCAGTCGACTTTGACGACTTGCACACCGTTGGCGTGGGTGCTGCTCGCGAGACCGAGGCACTGGCCATCTCGGTACGACTGGATCTTGGCGGAAGTGTATCGCTTCTGAACAGGGGAGGCGGACGCGAGCGCCAGCAGTGGAAGGAGTGCGAAAAGAGCAAGCATCGTGAGGTGTGGAAGTTATATGTGTATGCCGTAAGTGTGGAGAGTGTGAAGTGGATGAGAAATCTGGAGTCGTGGGAGTGGTGGTGGTTGATACTTTCGGTGTGATCGATTCGACCTTATAAACCTTTGAGCGACGATATGAACGACGTCGTTTCCGAGCGAATGCGAAGGACCATGCGGTCCAAGCACACAGCAAAGCAGTGTATGCGGAGATCCCATTCTGCAAGGTGACAGCTGACCCGGTCCTTTACTGCCTCTGCGTCAAAGCTCTGTGTGTGTCAGAACGGCGTCGGCTTGACTGAAAGGCAAGGGGCACCGCCCCGCCTCTCATTCATAGCTTGAGCGGGGTAAGTAAAAGCCGAGATCTGTACTGCGTCACTATGATGAGAGTAAGAGGCACGACCGTTCAATCAGGAAGGCAGGAGGCAAGGAGGTAAGGAGGCGAGTATGCGTTGGTTGACTTCAGATCTAACCGAGTGCGTCCAGTAAACGACAATGAACCCCTGATTGAATTATCCGTTAGATAACCGGATGACCGAAGAAGCGACGGAGCGCCCTGCTTACAGCATGGTCGACGTTCGGGGGAGACCTGCGGATTGATTTCAAAGGAATAGCAATAGGAAGTCATCTGACCCCCGATCCGAAGTCAGGGCTTGGCGGAGTATAGCACGCGAAGACACGTAAAGCGGTGCTGAGACCTTCCGACGACTTTATGTATCTAGCTTGTCCGCCTGATCCTGCGCCAAAGCTTCTGTTGCGTCCATTGCTGGATTCGTGTCATGTTTGACACAGTCACACGGTTCAGTGGCTTCGATGCACGAGTACAGTGATCTTGGCATTCGCAGAACTCACATTGATGCTTGTGCGACCACATTCGACGCATGGCAAAGGATGTCTTGCAATCCGCAATCCGCAATGGTCAGATGACCTCGCTTGATATAACGGTATGTTCTGCACGCTGCTTCTGGCTAGATTGAAAGCCGGCACAGGTCGATCGGGCCGAATGGCTGTGCTGCGGATCCAGGTAAATAGTTGCCGATGCCAGACCGTCGCAGTGACATCGGAAGGGCCCTCTTTGTCCGATTCACCGGGTGGTGCAAACTTACAGGAGCAATGCCGTTGCGTAGGGCGAAGTGTTCGAGTTGTCCTCGCCTGCATCTCCGCCGGAAGACCGTTCGGAAGAGGACAGAAGCATGACGCGCTTCAGACTCAGACGACCGGGCCGGAATCCTATGCCATAACTTCTCGTTACCACATGCTAGATGCACTACATCATGGTCAGGGTCATAGTTGTGGTCCTGACCAATTCAAAATGTGAAGAGTGGGGCGGATAGGAACGGGCGGTACATGAGCAGCTGAGCGGGGTAAATAGATGACATACGGTACCTTGCACGTCCGACTTTCGGAATGCATGACACATAGGATCTTTGTCAGTACACGAGCATGTATGATGCTGTCCCGGAACTCTGTAGTCTTCGCTGTGGTGGAGTGATGGAATCATGGAGCGATGGAGTGATGGGGGAGCGGAAGAGATGGCGGACGGGTTCTAGGATAGAACAGATTGAAGTGCACGTTCGTCGTTTTCGTCGTTCTCGAAGATAAGGTAAATTAAAAGCAAGAACGATGCGTCGCGCTCAATGCTCGATGCCCGATGCTCGTTGCTGACCCTCAATGAGACGGATATGCCCCCAAAGGCAAAGACATATAGCTGACGAGGCAAGGTTGAGTGAACTGCATTGCTCGATTGCAATACCGTTATTCCAGAACAGGGGTGTTGAGTCTACTGGAACTAGCTCTAGCTCAGGTTAGCATATAGTACGAGGCTAACAAGTGCTACTCGTACCACAGATCCGTA
This sequence comes from Cryptococcus sp. GC_Crypt_5, assembly GCA_026538355.1. Lineage (NCBI taxonomy): Eukaryota > Fungi > Basidiomycota > Tremellomycetes > Tremellales > Cryptococcaceae > Cryptococcus > Cryptococcus sp. GC_Crypt_5. The sequence continues at coordinate 5,353 of JALPBZ010000227.1, forward strand.
ATTTCCAGCGAACCCCTGTAGGATAGTCACGATCACTTCGGCATGACGAAATAGCTGCATCGTCGCCGAGATTTTTAGGCTTAAGGACGTCGGATTAAGCGTCATAACCTTGGTCGCGCCGTTGTCACCAGTTATATCAATCATCGGCACTAAGAAACTGGGACTACTGGTACTGTACTACCGGTACTAGTGTCTTAGTATACAAGACTACCGAATTCTTGGACACCTGAACACCTGAACCACCAGACTCCTGAACTATTGAATCACTAATCGGTACTCGACTTTCAAGCTAGTCAGCCACCTATCCAGCGTACTCGGTTCATTTGAGATAATGCAAGAGGAACACACATTATCGAAGAACGTCGCGTTTCCACTTTACCGCCGCATGCATGCTACCGAGTCTCGATCGGGAGCGCGATGCGATTCTGCTAGTGCTCCACGGGAAGCTAAGAAGTACCGCCGACCTCATCGGTAAGACCGAGTCTGATAGAAGCTACATTGTTATATTGCTACAGGGCAAAGTGGACATTGAATGGCGTAGTTGTGCGCTTGTCGTACTGCGTACTCATGGGACTGAATCGATAGTGAAAATGACATCCGACCCTCCGCGCCGAGACAGTCTAGTGGCAGTCAAAGTGCACTCTGTGTAGCGTCAGTACTGTATCGTTAGCTTCACGGACTCCTGAGTGTAGTACGATACCTAGCATCGCTGATGACGGTCGTCATGGATCACTGACTATAGCATCCTTTCTGCTCGACCGGCTGATAGATCGTTTGGCGAGGTATAAAGAGGCGGTATCTGGTAGTCCAATCCCATCTTCCATCACTCTCAAACGCACTGAATTCTTCTGCTTGACTCTCTCACTGCACCTTCCAACTCAACATGTTCCACCTTGCCACGCTCACTGCGCTCTTGGGCGCCGTCGCAAGTAAGTATCATCAACATCTTCCATCCGCACAGGGCCCTCACTGACTCGTGACCGCGACGTAGCCCTCGCTGCACCTACTTCGTTCCAGAAGCGGGCCGCGGCATGTTCGTCTGCTTCCCAGACATACGTCGACAACCTTACTTGTCCGAGTCTGCAGCTCCTCGGTGGGTTCCTTCAGTACCAGTCTGACAGCGTTGGAACCAATACCATCACGTGAGTTGTCCTCCCCTCACCCCTCTTCATCATCTCTTTTCTTGTGCCGAAACGAACTGTTCAGCTGACTGACGCCATGTGACCCTTGTGATGTAGGATCCTCGACGCCGTAAACGAGCTCCTGTTGTCCGACTCGCCAAGTAGCGAAGTAACCACTATCGTCAAAAGTGTGGACACGGGTATCGTAGTCGGCGTCGCCGACGGCGTAGTCGACACGCTCAAGGACCTCGCTGTGACTATCCCCGAGCTCGACCCGGACTGCGCGTGCAATATGGTTTTGTGCAACAACGACCTCGACGACGCCAAGGGCCAGTGTGGTGCGTCTTCCTCCCATCCCATTTATCTTCGGCTCCTAGTTACTATAGCAGCGTTGATCAGCAGCTGACGACTTGGTGCGTCTTGCAGAGCTCGGCTCAAGCAATGAGCAGGAAGGGTGTGGACAAGCGATCTACGCTTGTTCCGCTTTCTACACCCGGGCACAAATCAACACTTACACTGGATGCTGCTCGTCTTACTCTGCTCCTTCATAAGCTGGCTCGCGACTAAAGTACGCCAAGTAGTACAAATATAATAGTCGAGGCACATCGCTTGATGTCGCCGACTTCTTCTCCGTTCTCGTTTACTTCATCTCGTCTGTCCGCTTTCATCTCTTCTTTCTCTCTAGCATAGCATAGCACATTCAAGGCGAGGTTTGTAACACTGTCATGAGGTCGAACTGTAGCCATAATACTATCATCATAATTGAGAACGCATGCACAAAGGATCGTTGGACGTCCCCGCACGGCCAAATCTACTAGGGTATTGAAGACGGCGCCACTTTCAGAACTAACGTTGCACTCATCCAGGGCAGACCGTTTACACGGGCAGTTCGCGGTCAGTGTTGCTGATAGAGAATATGGCAGTAAGAGGTGATGATCATGCATGTCCATTCTTAGTAATGCTCAAGGCAGGGCACGTTCACAGCTACATACTCGGTCGATCTCTGTAGAGCTACACTACGTCGACTGATCTATACTGCACTACTAGGGAGTATCGTTATAATCCTTATTTGTCATAAGCGCTACCAAAGCAATCAGCGGTACAATTGGTCTAGTCGCTCTTGAGGCCTGACGCCAGCGTTTGTCTGCGTATTGCTTTGGGTGCCGTAGCTGAAGATACTCCCACTTCCACTTCCGCTGCCAAGGCTGGAACTGTTCCTGCCCGTGAGCGAATACGGGTTGAAGCTATTACGAGCGTTACTGCTGAAGCCGGAGCTGGAGCTGGAGTTGGATTGATCACGAGCGCCGAAATGTGAGGGTGATGCGTTGAAGAGGAATTCAACGTTGCCGTCGTTACGGATCGTCATTGAGCGGACACTGAAATATCCAAAAAAAGGCATAACGTCAGCAAATGATACGGGGTAGCAAGCCATCACTGTGGCTGACGAGTCCATGACACAAGTCGAGCGGCATATGTTCGATATACAGTAGGTGAGAATTGATAGGGGCTGTACTCACGAATGGCCAGTATCCCGAGCCACACTCTCAGCTAATTTTGCGAAATGGGACAGACTCCGATGAGCCGAGCGAGACAAGCGGGACGAACCAGACAAGTTGTTCGAACGTGTCAACGCGGAGCTGAACGCTGAGAAAGGGGCATTGGGGGCACGTCCGAAGTGACTTCTGGTGCCAGCGGTGAATCCGGACGGTACGCCGTTCCAGGAAATACCATTACCCCGTGTCGTCCACGCGTTACCGTTTCCATTGGCGTTACCGATGCGAACACCGTGACCAGAGAAGCTTCGGTGATCGTCGTCGTCGTCAGTGAAGAACGATGCCGGCCGGCTATATGACGAGGCGGAAGCGGAAGCGGAAGGTCTCGAGGGACGACGTTGGAATGACGAGTATCCGTCCGCGATTCGTCTCAGGAAATGGCGAGAGTCCTCCGAATCGTCAGAGTCAGAATCGGAGTCACAGTAAGCGTGGGTGTATGATCGATCGAAAGTGATTGGTCTGGGCCCTGATCTGAGGCTTGACCGCGGGGGTGATTTGAGGATCGATCGTGGTCGTGCTCGTGAGAAGGCATGTTTAGAAGAGCGACTTGGCGGCAAGTGCGAAGTGAGCGACTTTCGGGACCACGGTCTCCCAGTGATCGACCTCGATCCCGAGAAGAAGTCATCTACTGCAAAGAGGTACCAATCACATCCAAAGCTACATCAGCGTTACGCCCTACAGTATTCAAGTCTTCGTAGAACGAGAGCTCACAGTCGGAATGTCTTCTCTCGCCTACATCACTCTTGTACTGTAGGAAACTCCCCATGATCGAGTCGCCATACTTCTCTTCCGCTTCTGCTGTTCGGTTCTCAGCTTCGAGCCATCGGTCCATGACCAAAGACGCGGTCTGTCTGCTCGTGAGGAACGACTTCCGATAGTCTGTGGATTCGCTCGCGGTCCCGCCCGAGCTCATGCTTTCTTCCGAAGGTGCGCGTGTTCCTGTGCTAGTGCTTGTGCTAGTTGCGCTCGTGTACGATTCGGAGGAGGAGGATGCGCCCGGCCCCATCTCATCGGTCTGCGTTGCGAAACTGACCCCTGGCATGGTGAGTTGTGAGTGTGTGCCGATTTCCAGTGTTGTGTTGGGAAGGTAGTTTAGGTTAAGCGGGTAATTGTGTTTTTAGAAGGTCAGTGGATGTTGCAGTGTGTTGTGACTTGGGGAGGTAAGTAGTATTGGGCGTATTGAGGTATGTGAGTATGGAGTAGAAAACGATGGGAAGTGGGCAATGGCGCGATGCCGCGATGTCAATTCCGACCCAGACTTATCCTTTTCCAGCTCGACAACAACATCACACGCTTTCGCATTATCACTCCTTTGACTCCTAACTCGTACATGCTTGAAACTGCGATATCCTTTCACGTCAGTTCCCTGCTCCTTGGTTCATGAGTGACATAGGAGTAGACTGGTGTGTATGTTAGAGCTCTCATCGTGATTTGTATCGTCTCGTCGCGGGATATCGCGTGGCAGTGGCAGTATTGCGCCACCGAGCTCTGCAGCCAATGTGGAGCGGCGCAGTATCGTGGCATGACCCAGCATAAGTCGGCTGCAGTATACGCGGCATTGACAGACGACAGACGGCAGCCTACTCCACCCCGTCCAGCGTACCAACGACAGATTTGACCTTTGTCAGGACTTCCTCCCATTCGCTCTCCGGATCAGACAACCAGGTAATAGCGCCTCCCGCGCCTATACTTAGACCTTTCAAACGGCGGACATCAGCGTTATACTGATGTTGACTCAGTATGAGACTGATACTCACTATCGCCCTCTTTGATTATAGTTCGAATGACGACGCTGAGGTCCGTAGCGCCATCGATCGAGAAATATCCGAGTGCGCCTGGAATTACGTCTCAGCTCTTACAGTTCAACAAGCACACGTGAGCTGGCTCACCAGAGTAGATACCGCGCCTCTGATGGTTTTCGAACCCTTCCAGAAGCCTCACAGATCGTAATTTCGGCGCACCAGTCATCGAGCCTACGTCTCAAGCGTCAGCGAGCTTCACGCTGTCATCTCGACGATTCTGGCACTCGTACCAGGCGGGAAGCAGCGTTTGACAGCTTCTACAGACCCGACGTTGGGTGCTAGAGTACCTTGTACTGTCGTCACGAGGTTATGGACGCCGTATGATTCCAGCGCGATGAGTTTGGGCACGGTGACGGTTGAGGGTACGCAGCATGATAAGAGATCAGAGCGGATCAGATCGACGATCTGTGAACGGGTATACGTCAGCAACTTGAGGGTATCAAGAGAGGGATAAGACTCACCATGAGATTCTCCGCGCGCTCTTTCTGATCCGTCCGCAGTGCTTCGCCGATCCGTTCGTCCTCCAATCGTGCTTCTTCAATACACTCCTGACTTCCGGGCGCTTTGCCCTCGCAGCCACGTCCTGGCTCGCAGACACATTGGCCGGGCTTAACGCGCGCTCTAGTTCCTTTGATCGGCATCATCTCCACCCGTTTCTCACCGTCGATCTTGAGGAAGCGTTCGGGCGATGAGGACAAGATCGTTATACCCTTTCCTCCAGGAGTTGTGAGGGACGGGAAATGCATGAAAGTGGAGTAGTATGCTGGATTGAACTTCCTCAGTCGGAGGTACAGGTCGAAAGGGTCGGAGTCTGGTGATAGTTTAGCATCGAATCGAGTGGTTAGAGTGAGCTCGTAGCTCTCGCCTTGTCGGATAGCTTCTCGACAGTCATCTATGCGACGCCGATAATCTTGACCAGTCGCGCAAGGGTGGAAAGTAGGGAAGGTTGACACCGGCAGCGCCTGTTGATCTGGCCCAGTCAAAGATAGTGCGTCTTGAACTTCTGCAAAGTACACCTCGAGACTGCTTTGAGTAGCGCCTAGTGTGACGCCGGACTGATCAAGCCAGCTCAGCATATCGTCGCCGCCGCTTCCCTCGTCGCTGTGAGCGTCGTCGGCGATGTTCTCCCGGAAAATGCCCCTTGCAGTCCACTCGCCGTCCGTCCGCCGTTCGACGAGCTTATCAGACCATGCCCAGCAGGCATCGACATCGTGAGGTTGACTGTTCCCCTTCGCCGTCGGCTTGTAGCCCTGCAAGCTCTCTTCCTTCATCTCATACGCGAACCACCCGACCCAGCCTCCTTGCCACCCTTGCGCATGTCCATCTCGAATTTCCAGACGCGCGGATATCGCTTCTTGACCTTGAGAGAACCAATCCCAGAACGTTTGTCCCTCCTTCAGCGGTAGGGATACAGGTGGTTTGGCAGCTTGATGCAGAGTGATCGTTCGGCTCGCGAGGCTGTAGGTAAGGACAAACGTCGGCGATGTGAGTGAACTGGTGGTCGGACGCGTAGGCTAATAACGATCAGCATCTGACCAGGGTAGGGCGCTAGAAGAGTAACCCACTGATTGTCCGTCAAGCCAGACGTCGCCAATGGCGCGCTCCTTCCCCTTCCTAGAAGGTCTCCGGACTAAAGCCTCGAAGATGTCCTCCGTCTTCTGCTTCTTGCCTAAGCTTGCAAAGCTTCGTTCAAAAATTCGCAGCGATGAACCAGAATGTGGTGGACTTTGACACGGTGAAGGTGAGGGCGACTGAGAAAGACATATGGGAGGGGTGGATAAGCCGTCGGCACTGCCTTTTGCGATGTGTCCCCTTGTTGACGAGGCCGACGCGACGCGGTATGCACACGATTTGATGATCTGCTCATGTAGACGTGGGAATGTTGGCGGTGATCCGTGGTGTTCATGTACCTCGCACATGAACGCTTGGAGTAGCGTAGATCCGCGAGTCGACGAGATTGACTAGAACGATGTAGATGAGAACCGAGTCGAGTATGTCTCCGAATCGCTCACCTCAGGATGATACTGGACGCCCCAGATTGGATGATCCTTGTGCTTCAATCCTTGTATAGTCCTTGGTCTCCCAGGTGCTGGGACAGACCACGCAGTCACCTCGAGCGAGTCTGGCAAGCCTGTTCGAGCGTGTCAGCTGACTTCTAAAGTTGACTCCACAACTACTAATCTTGTCCAACTTACTTTGTGGGTCGACAGTCAGACTGTTATAGACGACGACGTCGAATTGACCATTGTCGGTAACAGGTGGACTGCTTTGCCGAAAACGCGATGCGAACAGACCTCTACCCGGCTCGACAGGTGCGATGGCGATGACATGTCCATGTGTGATTTGAGGGGTGTTGATGATCTGTTCATCATCTGTCAGCCCTGCTATCTCATTTCGTCATCTGCTAGTGAAATCTGAACCCACTGTTCCGCCAAACGCAACGCCGATGGCTTGATGGCCCAAACAGATGCCCAGAATGGGAACAGGATGCAGACGCAAGAGCTCGAGCGCAAAGCCGATATCCTGCGGACCACAACGTCAGACATAACAGAAAACAAAGAGAGAGGAAGACCCACTGCTGGGTTGTCAGGCCGCCCTGGTCCTGGCGAGAGGATGACACAGTCAACATGTGGAAGAACAAGTTCTTGGAACTCCGACCTGCATCAAGATCAGTCGCAGGAACATGCTTCATAACACGAGTAGAGGATGTAGAGCTGAGCATACCATGTGTAGGTATCTGCCTTGACTACTACTACTTTCTCCAGTACCTCTGCATCGCTATACAGCTGCGTGAACAAAGTCAAGAGATTGTTCGTATCTGTGATTGTGATCCAAGTCGTCAGCTGCACTAATACAACCGCTTCAGGTATCCATGATACTTGCAGGAATCATAGTAGTCCAAGATCACTGTTCGTGGTAGAGGCGGTGCGGCCATAATGACAGAGCTGTCGCCCAAGTGCAATGGCCGATAGATGTTGAGGCGATGATCAGCAATGAATGTGAAACCAAAAAGTTGGAAAACTTGGCGAGATGCGTTTTTCCGATCTGATCTGCGATCCGATTAGATTAGCCGCAACCACGCTTTCGATTACGTTCTGCTTTTTGTAATCAGTACAGTATCGAAATTACAAAACTTGTAATCGTTCTCAATACAATTGGTAGTGGTCTGTAATCAGCGCAGTCGATAATTTCCAATTCTAATCTCCCTTGCAGAGATCAACGGTCCACTTCGGCTAAAGTCGACAACATCAGCTCGCCAGTCTACGTTCGCTCAACCCCACAACTCTCAGCCTGCACCACCACCATCCCATGTCGGGACACATAGATACGGACTCGACCGAAGATAACATGTCAGCGACGGCAATAGCCTTCGCGCGTAAAGCCGCTCTGCGCAAGTCGATGCTCAGGACTCTACGGAACATGTCCAGCTCGGATATCGAGAAACAATGTGGGTCAAGCGAACGTTGGGGCAGGACCGCTGCATATCCAACACTCGAACAAAGAGCGATGGACTGAGTGATCCTGCATTCTAGCTCGGGCCGTGCTCGATATCCTCCTCCAGCAACCTTTCTACCGCGATGCCAAGTCTGTCGGGTGTTACCTCAGCATGGCTAAAGGAGAACTACAGACGACCGGAATCGTTTCTGATGTATTACAACGAGGTGAATACTTTAGCTCCGCTGCCTGTATCCAGCACTCTGCAGAGACTAATGTGATGGTCGCAGGCACACCGTTATTCACGCCTTATATTTCTCACACTCCCCCCTCTACTTCTGCTTCTGCGTCCGCGACAGTACCCACAACACCCCTCCCAGCGCGAGACGACGAGCGACCAGATATGCAGATGCTTCGTCTATACTCGCCAGAAGACCTTGCGCAATGCCTTCTGGATAAATGGGGAATACTGGACCCCGGGACCACCAGACGGGATGTGCAAGATGCTCAAAGAGAGGATGGTGAGTCTGGGAATGTCAAAGCGTGTAAGACCAAAAGCTGATGTTGCTGGACAGCGATGGAGACCGCAGCGCCTCCACTGGATCTGATCATGATACCCGGAGTAGCGTTTGATGCGGAGTGCAACAGGGTATGTCTCATGCCTACTCTATTGATCAAACATGCTCATGAGAATACTCAGCTTGGCAGGGGAAAGGCGTACTACGATAGGTTCTTATTGTCATACACGTCGACTAAGGCAGCGCCATTACTTGGTGAGTCGAGACCACAATTCACGAGGCGGATCCAAAAATTTCTTTCTGACGTGCTCTGCTGCATTTCTGCACAGTCGCCCTCGCACTGGACCCGCAGACCTTGCCTTCCGGGGAAACGGTCCCGACGACAGATTTGGACTTTAGGCTGGATGCTGTGGTATCGCCGAGTGGGATCACGTGGAGAGGCAAAGAACCGGGAGGAGCATGAGAGAACGAATGATCGGCACCAATGGACGGCAGGAGCTGTGTGTCGGCCTCAGGACACTGTGTGAACGCACGGGCCGCAGTCGCCCCATTTTGGATGATGCCGACGACAACTCCAACTCAACGACGAGCCATCAAATCACCTATGCATAGACATTCGCATTTACTCATTCCTTGCCGTCAACCGTCAGTCATCACCATCATCACCAATGTCAACGGTGGCCGCAAGGCTCGCACACCCATTCACCGACTTGTACGTACGAGTTGCACAAGAATTTGTGGTTAACGACGGACACTGGTGATCCTATATCAGATTCTACTTCCCCGGCCATTCCTTCTCACCTGTACAATACATCTCCTCCATACCGCATGGTTCGGACCATGCACCTCTGGCATTCTATGCGCTGAACGCTGCGCAGGGGTGCACTGCTTTGCTAGTTGTCCTTTTCACGTATCAAGAGGATGACGAACGGATCAAGGATATGCGACGGTCATTATATCCCGGTGCGGTGCCGACTGCCATCTCTGCAAGTAGTATGCAAACTGACTTGACCCCAGGTGCAATCCTTCACCTCCCGTCATACGCGTACCAGTCTCAAATCATCTCCTCGTCGCACCTGCAAGACCTCGAGTCAAACGACGACAGTTCCAGCGAGAGCCAATCACGATCGCAGGAAGTGACGTTCACGAAGATGAAGTTCCGTTATGCTGGGCCTCCTCGAAGCTCGGAATCCGAGACCGAGGAAGATACTGTTGGCTGGTGGAAGACAGGCAGAGAATGGGGCGAGCTGGTCAAGGAAGCTGACGTGAGAAGCGAATTCGAGAAGGCTGTGATTGCGAGGTGCGTCCTTATTTTGCATTCTCATTAGAGCTAAACGTTGATGAAGGCGTGAAGAATCGAGGAATTCGAGAATACCATGGAGTCGACCGAGTAATCCTCTATCCTTGCGCATCATTGAAGCAGAAAGCGCTGTCTATGTACATTCGTATTCTCCAAGTGCACCTCACCCCGTCCTGCGATCATTGCTGCTTACCTCGTTGCCCTCATTACTCACAAAGTCGTAGCAGGAAATGACGTATTGACAAACCCATAGCACGCAACACGTCAAGTCGTCAAAGGATCATCGACGAATCTTCTATTACTGATACATTTCGTGGTCACCATCCTTTCAGTTAGCTGCGAGTCTCCATTGACCTGGACTGCTGAACCAGGCAGCCTATGGACCCCCGCCACCCCCTCCGCGACGTATTCGCCACTCGTTATAAGCGTTATAAGGGCCCTGGCACCCCTTTCGTTCCCCTTATCATCACATTCCCTCACTCACACCACTTCCAAGCTCCAACCACAACGTCCAACGACCCTTCATACCCACCAGACATCAGTCACACAACACAAGTACAACTCCCGCCATGTCCTTCTTCCGGCCGGGCTTCGCCTCCGGCACAAGCTTTGGCGCCCGCCCCAGCTTCGCCACCAATCCGGGCGTCCGCTCTTTCTTCCCCGGCAACGGGCCGCAAAGGTCGTTCGACCCCCGGTTTGCACAGCCTCAGACAACGGGGCAGCCATGGAGTAACACTTATGGCAGCCGATTTGGGAACCAGTATGGCTCAGGCTTCGGTATCGGCACGGGCACGAGCACCTCGGGGTTCCCATCCAACTTTTCGGGCAATTTCGGCATGCGCAGCAGCGATGACAGCGATTTGCTATCTCATCTTTTCCGAGGTGGGCCGAGTGCGGGTTTCAGAGGTGGTATGGGCTTCGGAGGTGGCACGGGATTCGGAGGTGGCACGAATCCCTACGGCTTGAAGCCTGGCGAATACGTGATTGGTGGTACGCAAGGTACTCAAGGCGGCACGAACATGACTGGTGGCGCTACCACGCAGACTCAGGCGTCTGGTATCGGTGCTAGCGCCAGTGCCAGTGTGTTGGACTCCGAATTTCCGATCACCTTCAATGAAGCGACCCAACGTGTCTGGGGCAATCCCGAGACGATCGGGGGCGCGTATAAAGGGTGGCTTGGAGTAAGAATGGAAATCGCCCAGGGCCAGTGTAAGAAAGCTAGTAGCTTGGTAGACAAGCTCAGAACGCAGGTGCGAGTGGCTGAGAGCGAGCTCGAGTCGACCGCCGACCAGTACGAGAGATGGGAACAGATGTCAGCCCAAATGGTCGCACAAGAAATCTCTACCGTACCCACCCGTTTTCAGGAAATGGGCCTGAAGGTAGTTCATGCCCACGTCACCCTCATGGAGAGCAAGGCAACCGCTGCATTGGAATTGGCCGACGCTGAAAAAAGGCATGGCATAGCGACTACCAAAAAGACTGCTTTCGAGAACGAGTGGAGCCGTGTTCAAAGCGGCCAGTTCTCGATGCAGCGTGCCAGAGATCTGCATGAACGCTATGGAGGAATCACGCAGACTGCTGCGAATGGTAAGCACCGATCTCTGTCCGAGCCAAACGATGTGACCGGTACTGATCGACTGATATCTCATACAGGCAAGGAGTACGAGTCGCCGTGGGATTACTATATCGCTTCTGGCAGAACACCCAGTGCCCAACCTACCCAATCCACCCAATCGGCATTCTCCAACCTGTTCTCTCGACAATCCGCCGCCAACTCTGGTACTGGTACTGGGACTGGGACTGCAGCATCAGGCTACGGCGCTCTCCCGTTCTTGAGCACCATGGGCGCCGGAACCGGAGGATCCCAAAACCCGTGGATGCAGAATCAGGGGCAGAACCAGTACAATCCGTCCGCTTTCCGATTCCCCGGGATGCAGACTCAGGGTCAGAATCAGAGTCAGAGCCAGTTCATCCCTTCTATGTTCTCTATGCCGAGCGCGAGCGGAACCGGCTCTGGTTGGGGAGGACCAAGTATGGGCGGTATGAACATGGGCGGTTTGGGAGGGATGAGAGGGATGTCTGGCTTTAGCGGCAATATGCCCTTCTTAGGTCGCAGATTCTGATCAGTATATCACAGTGTCCCTCGCGCATGCATGTCCAAATGAACTGTCTGAGCATTCTTCCCGTTTGATCTTCTGCCCAGGTCGCTCGATCGTATGATGCCAGTAGTTAGCAGTCAGTAGTCAGCAGTCAGGGGACTCGCAACATCATCCACTGATCCCGATCCCGATCTTGAGCTGGTCAAGCGACCGGTACGACCGGTACGTTGACGAACATCATGCACCCAAGGACCCAAGGAAAGGAAGGTCGTCGCGTACACAAATACATATACATATACATGAATACTGAATCACCGATCCTTTTCTGTGGACTGCGTTTCGTCTCAGCGATGTACGAAATACCAGCTCATTCACACCAAACAAAGAAAGATGAGAACGAAAGAAAGACGTACCTGCCTCATCATCGATCTCCGATTCGAGATCACCGGCGAGAGCGTCTGTATTGACGCTGTGGGCACTACTGGTGAGCCCAGTAAGGCATCGAGGAAGGAGACGTTGTCGTCGTCCGTCATGGCGACTGAGACGGGTAATGGGCTGGAGGGAGGCTTGCTTCGGCCTCCTCGGTCCCATGGATCGCGGTTTATGGATCGTTTCACGGGTAGAGGGGTGAGTTGGTACACCTATAACATTGCACGTTTATGTTAGCAAAATTACGAGGTAAAACGGTTGGATAGGAGAAAGAGGAGGCGGAAGAGGAGGAAGAGGAAGAGCAGGAGCAGGAGGCGGAGGGGGAGGAGCAGGAGAGCGGATCCACCTCAGAGACGATATCAGTCGAGACCATGATCTCAGTCTGCGTCGGGCCCGATCGCGCACGCGGTTGTCGGAGCGGGCTATCCTGCTGTACCATCATTCACCAATCATCATTATCAGCAAGTCATCAGTGGTAGGTGTTTGATGTCGACGCAAGTCAACTTGGAATTGTTTCCGGCAAACGTACGATTCCGCCTGCGGGGCTGCTGCTAAAGTTCGCCTGAAGCTTTTCGCGGTGGTTGAGCACTACCATCAGTGCGAAAGCGTAGATTTTCGGCGTACACCTATACACCCGCACGATCGACAGATCAGTCAGCCACTGCGCACACTGGTGTAATTGGGCGAAGAGGCGAGGGATAGTGGCAGAGATGGTGAATGGTTCGACGTACAGGAAGAAAGCCGAGAGGTTCGTATTGGGGAACGCGGCGAACGCAACGAGGAATCCGCCCGTACTACGGTTGCTCGTCAGCTGTATACAGGTCTCGACAATAATGATATGCACTCACAAAATAGTAGGGATGAGCTGTGCTTCCATGGACAGTCTGACGAAGTTACAATATCAGTATCTACGGTCTTTGATAGTCTCATATTCCATTGCGCAGGGCAACGGAAGCACGAGAACGCGGAAGCTCGGAAGCACGGAACCCACTTGATCAGACTTTTGATGATCCAGTCGGTCCGCTCGAACCCCTGGAATCCCAACCTAGTGCGCAACAGCGCCCAGGCAATCGACACCGTGACCATGATATCAGTGAGCATTGCGCAGCCCAGCTACGATCACATCAGTATCGCCGGTCAATAACGTTTCTCCCGCCTCCCGCGAAATTAAAGTCGAGCGAGTCGGTGACTCACCCATACAACGAGGAATAGTTCAGTGAGCAGTTCTTGCGTCTGCAAGAGATCGAGCGTTAGAGAAGATTTCGTATTGCTCTGCCAATGCGGTAGGAGGTAGCACTGACCTCGCTGACGTTGTTGAACTCTGCTACCTGAACGATCTTGGGAGCGACAACCTTGAGCGCGACGCAGATTGCGAATGACGCCAGGCTGTAGTCAATCGACGTCCGTTAGTCGCACGCTGCAGCGGATGTGTATGGGTCATACTTACAGTAAGAAGGACATGACCAGGCCGAGGGGCTTGGAGTTGCCCCATAGCTTGTACGCGCGGTGGACAAAGTAGAACTGCGCCAAAGCGAGCATTGATCAGCTCAATCACGTCGCTCCATAGTGCAAAGTGAAAGAGTAAGAATGAGAGAGAGAGCACGCTACCCACCGAGACCGGCGTCTGGGTCATGCTGACCAGCAGGAAGAACGTGGTGATCCAATCGAAATTGTAGAATTTCCAGTAGACTGCGAACCCGTAGGCGAAAAGGTAGAACATGAAGGATGCGATCGTGACTGTGTAGACAATACTGATGAGGAAGATGTATATCTGCGTGCGGGTGACGCCATGGGAGCAATCGCGTTAGCGCAATCCTCCAGTCAAGCTATTCTCCCTTCCTCGAGCATACCCGGCTAGCATGTTATGCTGCAGAATAGAATGCACGGGTGGTGACTCACCACAAGGAGCTTGATCGCCATACGGTCCGTCTTGAATGACCGCCGATACCACTCCCACATCTGCACCATCAACAGCCCGAAGAACACCCCCTCCAGCGCAAACCCGAGGATGTACGGTCCGAATGCTATCCCCTGACTATCCCCGAACATGGCCTGCGCCGAAGCCTCCAGTTGGGCCGTGTACGTCGCATTGAGGTGCAGCGGTCTCGACATCTTCAACAGGTTTACCAGTCGACGAGTCGGGTGTCAATGAGTCGAGGGTGGAGAAGTCAAAAGTCGATGCGTGTATAGTCTGGCGAGATCGCGCGACTGGCGCAGTCGCACGAGTCAAGATGTATGGTACAACAAGGCGAAAGTAGAGCGAGTCTAGCCACGATATCGAGTATTCGAGGATGAGTTCTCAAGAAAGGCCATTTGTTGCTGCAAATTGATTACCCATCTCGCGAACTTCTCACGTCGGTATGGACATATCTATATGGCCAAATGCCGCACGCCGCGCTATCACGAATAGTGATCGACATCGCTAACAGGGGGATCGCCGGGAACGGTAGTTGGTAAACACCTGTTGGGCGTTGTTTAGGTTACGTCGTACGTCAATGCCGTAACTGGCGCTGGAACGCCCTGAAACAGGTGACACACTACGACTACCCTTGGCTCGTCTGTCCTGTGGTCACTCGTATATCCTCCGCACGCCTCGATGACGAGGGGACGAGGCGTCAAGGAGCATGCATCACGATAAGAGGCGCAGGTGAATGGGAGGCGCAGATGCATGAGAAGATGAGTGGCTGCGCCGTAGTCGATTGATAAGCTTGGCGCGAGGATTGTTTCATGCTTGGCGAGAATGTGGTTTATCCGCGTCAAGTATGCTCTGTTTCGCGGTCGTCGGGTGGGGAGGTCCTGGCTGAGACTGGTCTACCAGTATGTCTGGGGCGCACGTCAACGCGAATTCTCGACATCAGGTAGAGCTCGCCGAGAGTAGGCTGAGCGCAGAATATGTAGCCGTCTACCGATATGAAGTCCATCTAATCTGCTGAATACATCCCATCTATGTCGCTGTCTTATGTCGCTGACCGCGTGCTATCGCTAATCATCACAACTGTAGTCATCACAACTCTAATCAACTTCCAGTCCGCGAGAACTACTCAAAACGCTTGAGCCACCCCACTACTTCGGCATTAAGCACCACCTGCGCCTCAGCCTCCTTGACCTCGTGCGACGCACCCCGCAGAATCCTATACTCCAATTTCCCATTACTGGCTTCTACCCACCGAGGCAGGAGTTCCTCCGGAGAGAGATACTGATGTTCGCCGTCTTTCTCCGCGTACAGCGCTAGGACCGGAGCGGAGAGGGCGCCGAAGGACGTTTGTAGGGAGCGCGCGTAGGGCGGTGTCGGGGTAGCGGGTATGTCGGAGGAGAAGTAGTCGTCGTCCCCGCTGCGTCGCGCGGTGGTGTCAGCTGTGACTCCAGTATAGCAGGTTTCATCCATGGCGCTCTCCATCTTTCTGGAGTAGTCACTATGACCGTCACCCGTGGAGACGCAGGCGCAGCACACTATGAATATGGAAGAAGAACAAACTCACCCAACCCCAGCCAGACTCCACAGCCTATACGCAGTAATCGCAAACTCCCCCTTCGCGTACCCGGCCTTCTGATAAAATTCCTCCGGCATCAACATATCCCCTTTACCAGCCTTGATCATCTCCTCTGCCGCAGGGACGAACTCCGCCCAGGCTGTCACTTTCAGTTTGTCCAGGTACTCGCGGTCCGAGACGGACGCTTGCATTATTCCGCCTTCCACTGCGAGATCGGGCGTAGCGGTCAGCGAAGGGTTGGAGAGGTAGTGTATCACGTTCTGCGAGCCGGTCGAGTGGCCCATTAGGACTAGTGTCTTCACTCCTATACATGGTGTCAGCCATGTCCAATCAGAGCGATAGGTATTTAGTCCCGCAAGGAGGAAGAAGGAAGAAGGGTGGGAGAGGGTGTGATATACAGTACTGGTACTCACCAGTAGCGCGTAAGTGCTTGACGACCAACTCCATCTCTGTCCGATCCCGATCCAGACTGCCGGTGCCGTACCCAGCATACGCCGAGCTCCAGTGGATCTGCACGCTGCGAAAGGCAAGCCAGTGCTCTGTCAGCACGACCATAATCAGAGCAGAGAAATGAAAGCGATGTGAGAGCATAGCAGAGATGTGAGGGAGGAGAAGAGATAGAGAGAGACGTACAACCTCCATCCAGCCTCTTCCAGCGCCGCACTCAACGTATACGTGAACGGCACAGCACCCAGGCCATTCGTCAGACCACCAATGAACAATATCGCTTTGTCTGATATCCTGTCCCCAGAAGTGAAGATGGGGTAATGGTACGAGCCCACTTCGAATGTCGTCAGTTCTCCGCTCAGCGATGGCATTGTGGGATCACTGTCTCTGCTTTTAGTGAGTTGAGTGAGGGTAAGGTCGAAAGCTGCGAAGTTGGACGGAGAGTACTTGCCAAGAGGAAGAAGAAGAGCGAGCGGGAATGGCGTCAGCAGCGATACGGCAGCAGGTGGAGGTCTAATCTGATTAGGTGATTTCTACCATTTCACCATTTCACGAAACACAGCCGCCGTCGCAGCCGCGACCACTTCCGCACACAGCGCCTATTCCCGACTCCCACCTCCCGCCTCCTCGTACAGCCAGCCGCCGATCGTCAACCCGCCGTGGCGGCTCTGGCCTTGCTTGCCGTATACCTTAGACGGTCCAGTATACGTATGCATTACTTGAATACTTGTATATATAGTAACAGTAGTACATTCTACAAAGGTAACGTGTATCAAAGTATCAAAGTATGAAGTATCAAAATCCATCTATGTATCAAGACCAAGACTTGTATCCCATGTATATTCGACCGACGCTCTATGACAAATGACAATTCATACCGATCATACCGTGTATGTCCCACCCCGCATAGCGTATCGTGCTTGGCTGCAGCAAGCGACTCTGGGCTAGCTGTCATCCTGCGTCGTCTCCGTTTCGTTCTTTGATATTTCCGCTTCGCCGGGATAGCGCGGGCGAGTACTTTCGATATCGTCTACAAGGGTATCAATATCAGCCAATCTTCTTCTTGACAAGGTGATTGTATGCTGCCACGTACCCATGAAGGAGAGATACGCCCATTCTACCGCTTCAGCCGCCCAGTAAAAGTCGCAATGCTACGCCGGAGTCAGTCACAATCATGATATCCGCACTTGCAGGGATAGAAGCACGACGCACCTCGCTCAGATCCAGCTTGGTCACTTTAATGACTTTGCAGTCCGTCTCCTTCTTCTCCATCCGCTCAATCAGCGGCTCGGCAAGAACGAGGTGATCCCGCCCGCCATGATAGATCGACAGAGGCGGGAATCGGTGATCAAACCATCGGTCAAGCGTATCGTCCAGCGTACATTTCCGATCGGCGAATCCACCTTTGCCGCACCACCAGAAGATCGAGGCGGACGATACGGGAGTTGGGGTGAAGCGGAACATCTTAGTCTTCCTCCGGTGTAGCCTGCAATGAGGGGACTGTCAGTACACGCATAAGAACAGGGAGGTGTGATACTGACCAGTTCGTGTCCGTCCACGAGAACAAGAAGGCAAACATCGTGTAACCCAGAGCGGCGAAGAGCTTGGGAGGAGCATAATCGTACGCCCATCGCATGAGCGGGATGAAGTCCAGCACACCGAAGAATCGCTTCCACCTCGACCATTCCATCTTGTTAAGTACGGTGAATGGGAAACCGGTGGTCAAGGGTCCTGCATACACCGCTGGAGCCAGAGCGATAAAGACGGATAGCTTCTTGCCGAGTGACGGGCACATGCCGAGAGACAAGGAGATGAAGGCCAGGCCGTTGCCTTGCGAGTGACCGATGAACGCGATCTGATGTCATACACAAGACGTCAGTCGAGACCTCGGAGGAAGACTGGATACTCACCTTGTCATATCCAGTTTCGTTGCACACGTGCTCGACCAGAGCGGGTAGATCATACATGGCCAGCTCACGGATCGTCCAGTCTACGACCGTAACCTGTCAGCGATAATCTAGAGCAGCGTTCACGAGCAAAAGCTAGGCACTTACCCCAGAATCGCGGGTCGTTTCGACTGAAGTTACGATGTCCCATATCGAAGATACCCCTAGTATTGCCCAGATACACTTGATAACCGCCGTTCTTGGCCAGCCAAAAGGCGAGAGATCGATCCTCAGAGGTGACGAAGGAGCCAGACGATTGGAACAGGCCGTGCAGGACAAGGACAGGGAATCCGCCTGAGATAACACAATCAGCATAGTGACGATGAGAACGTGACAATGGTCACTTACCCCTGCCGTCCGAGTGGGTAGTAGCTTCAGGATCAATCACTCGGTGTACTCTGCAGGATTGAACTAGGTCATTTCTGTGTCCAAGCCACATTGAAGGCGGAGATTAAACTCACTTGAGGAAATAGCCATCTTCCGTCTCTACAGTCTGATGCTCAATGTCCATCCCGACTTGCTTGGCGTAGTCTGCGGGATCTTTGCTGACTCTTTCACTCTTCCAATACTTTTCGTCATCCCAAGGGAAACTCCTCGGTCTCTCTGGCCAGATCCACCTCGGGAGACCTTTTGCTATCTCCGCTGATAAAGCCCAGGCGACGACAAGAATGAGGAAGAACGTCGACATGATGAGAGAGATAGTTTGATTTATGAACAAGTTGATCTTTGCAGATAGCGTTAGGGCTGATGGCGGCAAGGGCGAGTAAGTGGACAGAGATGGTGGTGGGAATGTGGGGCGGGTAAGATGTTGCGTGGGCGTTGTCGCGCGATCGATGAAGATGCGGCGGAGGATACCCCTGTTTGATGCATTGGATCCTGTGGATGACGCTCGAGACAAGCTGGGGCGATCTTGGTCGGGGTATTGCGGTATAGGGGAGAGCAGCGGTGTGTTCTCTTCCCGACGGTTCCGACCTCGGTCACTTGCAGGGTACCCCATGCCATCCTCCTCGATCTCATACTCTGGCGTCTTCGGGTTTCCACCTCTGACCGCTCTCGCCTGAGCGGCGGCAGTCGCGCTATTAGGCAGATTCATAGCTGCGCGCGCGGGGGCGTCGAGCAATGTGGAAGGTGGTGCGCGGAGTAACGGTATGGGAGGGGAAGCGGAATGGAAGTCTGATCTGGGTTGAGGGACTGAGCGCGCTGGGTATGGGTCGAGAGAGGTGGTTTGGGCGCTCGTGTCGCTTTTGGAATGTGACTGTCTGGGCGATAAGGGCGCGCCGGCGTCTTCGTCGCGTTTCTCGCCGAGGTATTTCGAGGGGATCAAAGACGAGTCGCCAGACAATGGAGCTCCGGGTGCTGGACTGAGCGACAGCTTGAGCTTGGACGACGAGGGTGGTGAGGGGGACACGATGGAAGTGGTCGCCGCGAGGATGTTGGCGGGCAGTAGCGAGGTCATCTCTGGTGCAGTGCAGTGTGAGGTAAGTGTAGATTCAGGTTACGTTACGTTAGCGCGAAATAAACGTGTGGCAGGTATGGTAAACAATGCTGGGCATATATGTATGAATGAATGATAATGAGAATGAGAATGACTCACTGTATACATGTGAAGAGGCGTCATGAGGTTGTCCAGTGATCACAACCTCAATTGAGTAGAGGTCGTCTCGACAAGGTCACTGTGCGACGTGATTGATGCCTGCCTGCAGAGAAACGGGGACTGGCGGTAAAGGAGTGATCGGGGGCTGTTTGATTATTGATCTCTATGAAGTGCGGTGATGCTGATGCTGTCGGAGATGACAATAAGATGATGCAAGAGCGAGGAGTCAATGAGCAGCGAGCAGTGTTATATGTGTATGTGGATGTTACTGCGTAGTGAACCCAATAACCGTCGATACCAGACCACATGCAGCTGAACTGGAGCATAAACAGAAAGAGGTAAATCCAGAACTTGCTGCTATTTTCAGGGTACAATGAAAGGTGTAAAACGGGAACAAGCTTGTTTTTCCCACCACCGCTGGTACCAGTACTACACTATTTGTCAACAATAATGACAGATACTCATAGGGCAGCCATGCGCAGGCTGTCCTCGTCAGAGAAGCCATATGTCATCATCCACCAAGTCGACATGAGCGCAGCGGCGAGGATACAGCCTGCTTCGAGCTGCATCAGCATCACAGCTTATACTGATACTGTCCGAGTATGAGTATGAGTATTCCCAGTCTCGGCGCAAGCGCAAGGCTGCACTGCGCTTTTGAGCTCTTGACGCTTGAGCGAC
The DNA here is from genome assembly GCA_026538355.1 of Cryptococcus sp. GC_Crypt_5. Classification (NCBI taxonomy): domain Eukaryota; kingdom Fungi; phylum Basidiomycota; class Tremellomycetes; order Tremellales; family Cryptococcaceae; genus Cryptococcus; species Cryptococcus sp. GC_Crypt_5. Next base: position 25,766 of record JALPBZ010000227.1, read on the forward strand.
GTGGTGCCCCGCTGTCTCATAATGACGTGAATGACGTGGTGTCGCCACTCAGAATCACTGTTTTTTACGCTGATAACAGACATTTTCGTGATTCCAGTCAAGTTGTTCCCAACAACCTACTTACTCGCATCACGCTATGAGCAGCAGAAGGTTTGCTCCTATTCACTCAAAGATGTCGAAACCCGCCGACGACGCTGCGTGGGAGGACGAAGTGAACGAGGACGATTCTCAACTCGATGTATACGACATGGACGCTCAATCCTCTTCGGCATCAACCATCAAAACCTCCCGGAAAGGCGGGAATGGGCCAGCCAAGCCATCAAGCTCAAGCTCCGGTAGATCGTCGCCCACAGTCTCCCAGACTTCAGCTACATCGCCAAGACGGCACATCACCTCACCGCGCTCGAACCGGTCTGTCCCCACACGGCGAAAACCTATGATCCCAGCATCCTCCCCTCGGGCGGCCAAGTCTCCTCGACCAGTCTCGGTCTCTACTGCTGCTCCTGCTTCTTCCCAGACGCAAAGACCAGATCTGGGGGCTACACTAACATATATCCTTGCGCCACTACGACTCCTTCTTGCACCGCTACAAACGCTTTTGTCGCCGTTCTTCTTCCATATCGCCAATGCCCTCGTCATCGCTTTCGCAGTAGCCCTCGCGGCCTACCTCCTCTTACCCCGGATCCCCTCCTTGCTTCTCTCCATAACAGGCAAACTGCTCCGAATCCTCTCTCGGAACATGTTCAATTTCGACCTGACCTCCAACGACATTTCTCTCGGCACTGACGCCGTCCTCTTACCCTTACGCACAATCGCGACGCCCGCGTGCGCCCTCACCGGTATCTTGTGTCCGCTTTCGCTATTGTCTCATGCGGCAGTAGGGCCCAACAACGAAACGGAAGATAAAATCATTGCGAAGCCGTTCTGGCGATGGGGAGGCGACAGTGCACGTCGAAATAGCGTGGATGTGGGATCGGTCGCTAGAGCTTTGACCAAGGAGGTCCGTGGAGCTAGAGATATCTTCGATAGCGTCAGGATGTTGGGGGATGGTAATATCGCTGGAGGGTTGGAGTATGTCAGGTGAGTACTGGTCATATCAACCCAGAGGAGACTCAAGTGTTGACAATTGCGCGGTAGAATATGGGAACTCGGCGTCGCTGTTCTCACTGGATCAAGCTTGGAAGACAGGGCAGAAGTTGGCCAGAACCTCATCCAGGTGCGTCGCAACTATTTCGTGCTGAGATGATAGTTTTACACATACGTTTTTGCAATGTCTAGCTTGGAGACCTCACTCGCGACCTCTCAGACGAGATTGTGCATATCGACTCGCAGAGTGTCAGCGCATTCAGCTGGCTTCAGTGGGAGGTGAGTATCTCTCGTTCGTCGTATCTGGCAATATTGACAGCCGTCTCAGTTCACTCGCCTGGTCCAGCTCCTCTCGCTTCCTCCCGGTGAACGACCAGATCCGGAAGTCCTATCGCGCAAACTACATTCACTTCTGAACCGTCTCTCCAGAACACTTGACACGCTACAACACCTCACCTCGCAGTCCGTACGACACGCAGAGGCGGCCTCGTCACACGGTTCCTTGCTCTTAGAGCATTTGCACGGGATCCGCTATTCGCTCGAAGCGGAGCGAGACAGATCACCAATCTGGAAGCGCGTATACGACAAATCCGCTCATCTCGTAGTCGGCGGCGAACCAACCAAGACGGAGCTCGTGGAGCGCGACCTAACCATAGCGCGAGATACGATCGGCAACTTGGGCGATCTGAGGTGGAGGCTGGAGGACACGAGGGTCAAAGTCAAGACGTTCAGGGATCAGATCGGCATGTTTGATGCGTCCATGATGGGCTTCCACCTGGGTGCGAATGAGGACGCGGGCTTGGGGCCGGAAGAGGAG
>JALPBZ010000228.1:0-27633 GCA_026538355.1 Cryptococcus sp. GC_Crypt_5
AATAGTGTTAGTGATCAACACCGCATGCAGTCAGATCGTCGACCTCGACGCGTTACACGGGAGCGCCTATGAGGATAGCCTCGCTGCGGCCGGCTTAGACGTCATCGAGGGTGAACCACCGGATACGCCCATGCCTCGGCTGATGAAGGCCTATCCAGCGCGATAAGAGTGGTTGATGGGCAGGCTCGCCATCACTAGGTGGTTTGTCGATGACATGCGTCTCAAGAGCGCGGAAAAGATACGCGATGAGCTGTTCGATGGCCTGCAGAGATTGTTCGGGAATACAAAAGTAGAATTTGTACCATGTTACGAATACTTCGCGATCATCGATATCATTCGGTATGTACTTCTTGTATTAGCCAGACTCCTACGCCCAACTCCTTCTCATCGCCGCGCTGTCTTTCACTCTCGACAACCCACTCTATCGGCAAGACATCTTTCCATCCCTTACTACTCTTCTCATTCACCTTCCAAGCGCCGTCGCCTTGTTGTTGCATCCTGACCACCTCCACGCTCGTTTTGCTTGTCTGCACGATGCCCTGTGCAAACTTTCCAACTCGTACTATCATTCCTACCGTCACGCCGTCCTTCTTCAATTCTGCCATAGTGCTCGGCCAAACGTCTGTTCCGCTGACTCCATCGGGAAGCGTCCAATACTCCTTGAACAACTCCACCTTCCCAGTGTCGGGGTTCTCGAGTGTTCCAAATTCGACCTGGTCCACTCCGTTACCCAAAGTGAACACATCCGCTTTGTCGACGCCATCCGAGTTGCCCATGCTGTCAATGGGGTGACTCCATTCGCCTCGTATGGCCGTCGCCCATCCAGAAGACAGGTCCGAAGTTGCGCCCGGCTGCTCAGCCGACAGTGAGGTATACTTTGCGGACCCGGCGAAGGCCCAGAATGGGCCACCTGTGGAATCGCCGGAGAGTGCGAAACGGATATCGATGTAGTGTTTGCTAGGAGTGGATAGAACGAGAACAGAAGAATCTTCCGAGGGGGGTGCAAGACCCCAGGCGACTCCCTTGCGAGTCGCGATAGAGGGTCGGGCTGACAACGAGGCGAGCGGCATGCTGAACAAGATTGTGATTGATGGCTTCGTAGGGATATTGACTGATGAGTGGTAGCTCGAGCGGAAGCAGAGCGACTGATACAATGCAGCGTACCACTTATATGTCGAGTGAACGCAACAATACTCCCTGCACACTCCATAGCCGGCATGACATAGACGATCCGAGTAAAAGTTCTGGTCAGGGTGACAGGGCGTTTAATACGCAAAGAATCAAGAACCGAGAGCGTTTAACAAAAAACCAATGCATCATTCCAGGGCGACAACGGCGAATCATAACTATTGGCAAAACGATCCCAGATCACAATCTCGCACTTCTAATTATAGCTGTTCGACCATGGCGGTGATAGGTGGCCCTCGATAATGAGTCCGTCCCCAAGCGATGTACCATCCTGCCGAGATAGCTGCAAACCCGACGAACACTGCCGAGGCGTCTGATACAGGGTCAGCTTCGCGGCAACAGCGAGACCACATATGGAAGTCTTGTGCTCACAGTTCATGGTGGTCTGAGTCACGGGACTAGTCGTCGGGAACGACAGGAGAGGCAGGGCAAAGATGTACCATATAATGGATACACTGCATGATATTAGATGTTAGCTGAAGCGGTCTTTTATGAATAATAGCCCATACTCACACGTTGCAAAAGTACCCAAGCTTCCCTTTGTAAAACTTGCCCGCTCGTACTTCTTTGCGTCCTCGGAAGAAGCTGACAGAGATGGGCACGAGGTAACTGCTTCCCAAGCAGATGACGGCGACACCGATGAAGGCGTTGAAGGCGGCCGAGGAGCCAAAGTAGAGGCAGGTAAGCACGACTTGGATGCCGACGTTGAGGAAGAAGGCGTTGAGGGGCATATTGTGTCGACGCGAGACTCTGCCAAAGAAGGTCGAGAATGGGATACCGCCGTCTCTGGAAAAGCTACAAGGACGTGTCAGACAACAGTGATGGTATATAGATAGATGACTTACGCCCAGATACACCTGGAAGCCGCTTGAGAGCAAGCCAGTCCGCAAACCAGTCCGTTGACCATCACTGCAGGCTGTCAGCTCGGAATGACGAGAACTTCTTGAGATCTTTGCTTACCGATGAAGAAAAGACCAAACGCCGAACCACGAGAACCGGTGGCCAGGAGATACATTTCCGGAACAGGTTGCCCAGTGACACTGGCAAGGATATCCGAAAGATCACCCAACGTGAACAGAATGGGTAAGATGAAGAGCAAGCCGAAAGCTCCGCTATAGGACTGTCAGCATCCGGGAAGCTGTAGGATTCCTTGCTAGACAGACTGACTTGAACATGATACCATAGACCCTACGAGAGGTGGTCAGCTTCTGACCGAGGGTGCGGACAGGGCATCAAACTTACATGGCTCGTGGGATGGTGACCTCGGGGCGGATGACCTCCTCTGCCATAGAGGCGAGCATGCCAGTCGGACTGAGGCAGTAGGCACCCTGAATCAATCCAAGCATGAAGCTCTGTATGGGATCCATCAGCATAACTGTCGCAACGCCGATGATGGAACCGCTACTCACCCAGCCTTTTGGCCAGCCCGCTCCCGAGTCAACAAATTCGCTACGATATTGCGTCAGTACGCGCAAGGTCGTTGCCACGGGCATCGAGTAACCCACGTGAACACATAAGAAGCTGATCGTCGACCCGCATCAGCTTTGATGGGTAGTGTGATAGCTGTCGCAAGAACTCCCGCGACAATCCAGATGATGCAGAAAGTCTACACAATCAGTAAGCCTCGAGTGCTGACCAGTCAAAGAGGGCAGCTCACATCTACGTGGGGTAGGATACGCTGGCCCAAGATGGCAATCGTACCCAGTATAAGGATCAAAGCCCAGGAACACAGCACAGTATGCCAAGATGTCGCGACATAGTCCGGGTAGTAGACTAAGACACGCGATCAGCCACCGGAAGAGTAGAGAAAGGTTGAACTGACTGTTCACAGATGCGAGGATGAGTTGAGTAGTTCTAGGTTAAACACGAGGTCAGCTCGTGCCAGATGAGATATATCAGCGATTCATACGCACCCAAAGTTGGCAGTAAGCGTCACAATGATATTTCCGATCACGCTCAACCACCCATTGATCCAGGAGATGATCGGTGCGTATTTGGGTGGCGACAACATGAATGACCAGTAGTATGGTCCGCCCGATACCGGGTAGCGCGAAGCGATCTCACCGAGCGATACGGCAATGCAGACGGTGATGAGGGACATGATGATCCATCCCCATGCGACGACCATAGCACCTCCGTTGACCAGCGAATAATCTGCGTTATTGTCGACATGAGCAAGTAGAAGGATGTAAGTAACGTCTCAAGTACGCACAGAAAGTGGTTCCGATACCAAAAGGCACGGAACTGAGGACGACCATCATCATCATCATGTTGAGGAAAGTCTTAGTCTGCGTCGACGATCAGCCGGTGTTCCTGTCCTTGTTTATTCAAGACACAATGAACAAGATCGCGGAACATACCCTCGGAAGAGCCTGCTCGTATCTGTGGTGAATCAGCATAGTGTTCAGCTGATCAAGTCAGTAATAGGGACATACCCAAATACCTGCTCCAGCTCCGCCTCCTCCGCAGGTTTACCTAGTCCGCCTTCCAATGCTCCTCTGTCTCTCTCGCCCACGGTAGCGAGGGTGACTATGTCACTTCCTGCACCTTTCCCACCCATCTTGTGTGAATCTGAATCGGTATGCTCAGACATGTCGGGCGAGGTGTTCGATAGGACTCGGAGGACCATTCTTCTCGGCACTCGACTTCGATATGACTGGCCTTTTAAGTGCATTCGCTATCGGATTGCGATGATGAAATAAAGATGCTTGTTGCCGTGGAGAAACAGTTAAGCGAGGTTTGCGCTTAAGCGCGTTGACCGCGTCTACCTCGGTGCTTGGGGTATTTCGCAGCTTTGATTGGTCCGAGCCAAGGCGTTTAAGCGATGAGCTGAGCTGGTCTGACACATGCATAGGTTCCTTGTTTGGGGCACCTCTCGGTTGCCTAGACGATGTCATGACAGATAGACGCGACCTTTTTTCATTGCCGGTAGAGAGCGAAGCCGGTCGTTCTTCTTTCTGAAATTCCAGTTTCACTGTGCTACCTCTCCCTTCTTGCAGATCAAGAGACACTGCAACACCGAGAACAGTGCAACACTCACAATCACATTATGTCAACATTCGCAGAGCTGTCTGTTGGAAGTCTGGGCAAGGTCAACGTGCCGACCGGCATATTCATGTATGTTCCAAAGCCGACTTCTGTCTGTAGCAGATGAGCTCATCGCTTCAATCAGCAACAACGAGTTTCGCGCATCAACTAAAGGGGACACCTTGCCATCGATCAATCCCGCGAACGGACAGGTTATCGTCGAAGTCGCTCACGCAAGCAAGGATGACGTAGATGAAGCGGTCAGAGCAGCTCGCAAAGCTTTCAATACCACTTGGGGAAACAATGTACAGGCCGCTGAACGAGGCGCCTGTGAGTGTAGCGCTTCCTGTAACCCTCTGCAGACTCTATCAAGAAGATGACCGTGCTGATACCGAGCAGTGCTCAACAAGCTGGCGGATCTGATGGAGCGGGACATCGAGAAGCTTGCGGCGTTAGAAAGGTAAGTGAGCGGAATGCGCGATTCAGCAGTCGTATTATGTGACCTTACTGAGCGTGCCTGGCTTCCTCAGTCTTGACTCAGGAAAGGGAGTTCGCATTGCGAGGTAAGTGTGAGGTATTAGCTATTAGGTAGCAGCATTGACCGTGACATAGGGAGATCGACGTAACCGACGCGATTGCCTGTCTACGATACTACGCTGGTCTCGCGGACAAGTTCTTTGGACAGTCTATCAACCATTTTGGCGGCGAGAAGTTCGCATATACCCTTCATCAACCTATCGGAGTATGCGGTCAGATGTGAGTTGATTCGACGTCACTTCACCCGGTCGTACAAACCAGATACCCTCCAACATTCACGTCACTACCTGGTGTTGTGAACTGTCATGCTAATTGTCAATCCCGTGTTATAAGCATACCGTGGAACTACCCTTTGATGATGTGGTCATGGAAGGTCGCTCCTGCTCTCGCCGCTGGATGCTGTCTAGTCATGAAGCCTTCTGAGCTCACGCCCATCACCGCATTGGTCATGTGTGAGCTTGCCAAAGAGGCTGGTCTGCCGGCTGGCGTCATTAACACTGTGCCCGGACTCGGTGCTACCACTGGAGACGCCATCGCCAGACATATGGATATCGACAAGGTGGGTTCGCATGTGGAGCTAGTCTTGCGGCTCCACGCTCCTGATCAGCACCACTCGTCCATGAATTGATCGCTGTTCATTTGCAGGTTGCCTTTACCGGTTCCGTCGCGACCGGTCGCCGTATCAGCATCGCCGCTGCTGAGTCCAATTTGAAGAAGGTCACCCTCGAATTGGGCGGGAAATCTGCCTCACTCGTCTTTGATTCTGCCAACATTGATGATGCAGCTGCATGGTGTGCGGCGGGAATATATGTTAATTCCGGACAGGACTGCACCGCTAGCAGCAGAGTCAGTTTCTTCTACGAACCAGTTCTCGAGTGTACGGGACTGACCTGACTTGGCAGGTGTACGTTCAAGACACCATCTACGAAAAGTTCTTAAACGCTTTCAAGGCGCAGGCGGAAGCATGTGCGATCGGTGACGTGCGTATACTCGATGTCTCACGATTTCGGAACTGACTTCGCTTTTGACCCCAGCCTACTGACGAAGCGACGTCGTTTGGTCCGCTCATCTCGTCCGGTCAGCGGGACAAAGTCCTCGCGTATGTAGCGACTGGTGAAGAACAGGGCGGTCGACTTGTTACCGGAGGAAAGAAGTGGGCCAAGTCAGGGGAGGGGTACTGGGTCGAGCCCACCATCATTGCGGACGTTCAACCTGATATGACTTGTGTCAAGGAGGAAGTGAGTCAAAACTGCCGCCGATGATGATTTCCTGCTCGAAGCGTGAGAGGTTTTTGACTGGATTCGTCTCTTAGATCTTTGGGCCCGTCGTAGTGGTCGCGAAATTCTCCACCGAGGAAGAGGCATTGTCTCTCGCCAACACATCCGAGTTCGGCCTCGCTGCCGCCGTGCATACCAACGATCACAAGCAAGCCATACGTGTGTCGCATGCTCTGGAGGCAGGCACAGTCTGGTGCAACCAGTACGGTATCGTACAGGCTGGTGTCCCATTTGGTGGCTTCAAAATGAGCGGGATCGGGCGAGAATTGGGCACATACGGACTTGAAGCGTATACTCAAGTGAGTGTTTTGTCTACGAATCATAACAGTTTTTGACCGACACTGCAACAGGTCAAGGCGGTACATCACAACGTATCTCAAGATATGTGAGTTCGTTTCTAGCTCCGCGGCTATATCACTTCACTGACTACGAGTGATTTTAGCGTCTGGCCGTTATAAGGATTTCTGGATGGCAGTGTAAGTTATGGCTGGGTGAGATGTATCATATGCGGTGCACTGCAGAATTTACAGCCTCATCGCGGTACCGTTTCACCTCAAGCGCGCTAGTTCGCGATAAAGTCGCACTACAGCAGAGGGTACCACTACAGCGAAGGGCATACATGCGGAGACGCAAGCGTTGTGATCTAAAAGATAGCTACTGCATTTGGCGGACTTCCTATCCCGCTCTTGATATTCAATGGTTGAGAAGTAAAGTAAAAATGCCACCTGCCGAGACGCTTGCACTCTTCTGCTACTGCCTCAAGCTTGAAGAGTTCGCCGATCATGATACCCATTCCCGACAGCAGGATGGGATGGAGGGTGAATTGCGGCAGCTTCGGATCTGCGTTTCGAGCGCAAGTCCACCGTCAGTTTGCCTCTCGATGGAGCTCGCGATGCTCTCTTCATCTGGGTACTCACACCATTCTTCAAAGGTCGGGTTGTCACTGCAGACCGCAACGAACCCGCTCTCCCAGATCCACTTGACCAAAGCGTCACTCTGTCTCACTCCAGCCCAAGTGCCCTTTGCCTTTATCTCGGCTCTTTTGTCCTGTATGATGGCTTCAAAGCCGGTGCGCACGATGAGAACGTCGCCGACCTGCACAGTGAGGTTCAGAAACTCCATGACGTTCTGCAGGAGATCAAGATCGATCACGGTGGATGACGGGAAAGAAAGCGGGTCGAGAGGCGGGAGATCATGACTGGCGAGATAGTACGGAATGTCCAAGAGGATCGCCCTGGTCTGGATCCCTCCAGCGTCTGCGATGGCTAAAACATACGTATCAGCTGCGATGTAGTATTCTCACCGCATCTGGTCATCCGGCGCTCAAACATCCGTCACACCCGGACTGAACACGCACCTCCCATGCCAATGTCTCCAGTGTATTCCCCTTGCACCTCTTCTGCCGACAACCCGCCGTATAAAAGGCCGCTGCCATAATAGGCATAATGCAGGAAGTAGTCCCACTGAGTCGCACATTGAGAATTCATCATGAGGAAATCGTCAAAACACGGCGCAAAGCCTTTTCCCCCGGTCTCTTGGTCTTTGTGACCTTCTGTAAGATTCGCAGGCCCATCATCGACGCGCTTCACGAAGTGTTGTGTCGCTGGGCCACCATAGAGCAAGTCTACAGATGGATATACTGGATGATCGAGCGTGAACCGGCGCCCTGTCAAGAGCGAAGATCGCGCCGCTGCAAGAGTGACCTCAGGCGTGAGGAGCTTGATACGACCTAGCGGATGAGGGGGCAGCGACGGCCAGGACGAATAAGGGTGAGAGGGATGCGTCGACGGCGTCAAGTGTGAAGACGACAGGAGGTCTTCTGGACTGTCAGACATCTCGCTTAGACTGATGGGCGTAACCAAGGGAGACTATGTGTATGTCGGACCGAAGCCATATGCGGATTCGAGACTCGTGACCGGTGTTACCGTCTCTAAGCCAAGGCGTCAATGGGCGTTTAACGAAATAACGCGTCATGCCATCCTGGTTACAGTCTCCACACGAGCAGCGTAGGAAAATTTTGGGACCCCTCATTAAGCCCGCAAGCGAGTCATGTGACCTCTGCGTCTATATGAGCTACCCGGTCCACGATGGACAACGTCTGGGTAACTCAACGTACAAGAGAATTCGATTTGACCAGTGAGGAGCGAAATCGAGCTCCGCGGCAGGGTATCAAAGATGACGAGATAGTGTTATTTTGTCACAAGTCATGCGCGCAAGTAGCGGGATATCAAGTGAAAGGATATCTGGTCGTAGGTCACTAACTGTCTGCTCGAGATCCGCATTGCTTGCCGTTACAGCCATATGTCTGTCATCGTGATGCTTAAGCACGTCTATTCGCTCACTGGTCGCCAGAAACTCCGTCATATGCAAGTCGCGTTGTACTTTCCTCGGCATATCAATGCCCCATCTGGCGTATTATCGATCCGGGCTTCCGGGCCGGTGAAAGCAACCGAATGAATCCACAGCAATGGAGCTAATTGCGATCTCTTGAAAACGCTTCTCCTCTCTGGCCTCATCACACTTCCGCCAGACTAGCCGACATGTCACCAGACTATAGAAACATCGTGAAGCAGGGACTGGAGGCACCATCGCCCTCCGCGAGCTCCTCACTTAGACCGATACCTACCGATTTCTCGGTACATCCAGCCGAGGGGGAAGACGAGTACGCCCCAGGATCTTTCGTCAAAGGTACCTTCGTATCGCATCTAGCTTCGACCGTACCAATCGAGTTGGGCGAGTACAATGTGCTCGTGAGTCTTCCCATGTCCTGCATGTCACATGCGCTTACTCAACATGCCGAGCATAGCTGTACAAACCTGACCCACGATCCGCTTCAAGCCCCAAATTTATTTTAGCAACGAATGGCTATCATTCACAAGCCGAACCCGTTCGACCCGCTTTCCTCATCCACAGCTATGGTCTCTTGCTCGCGACCGAGGAGCAGCTGGGCAAGCAAGTCATTGCGGTGTATGATTGTGGGGAGGAGTCGGGCGTTATAGTGGGGCACAAGGCGATACGTCTATACGTGTGTGATAAGGGAGTTACTGGTGAGCACGTTATCATTGCTTCGGCTCCGCTTTATTGATTTGGCTCGACTTGAAACGACCGAGTACGACATAGGAGTATAAGCATGAGCTGATCTGTGAACCGTAGCTCCGCATAAACTTGACGACGTCTCCACATTTCCCTTCCCGCCCGACTTCTCCCTTGAGACTCACTCTGATCAGCTGGGCGACGCTTTTCAGTCCCTCTTGACCAACGACGTTCCATCCAAGCCGCCCTACAATCTCATCTTTTCGAAGAGCCAAGCGATCATAGTGCGCAGGAAAGAAGGAAGTAACGGTTTACTACCGGAGTTAGGAGAAGGCAAATGGGATGGAGCAAGATTAGTAGGTGCGGCATAGTGTCCTCACTATGGGCGATGCATATCTGCTGTATGATGCTACAGAAGTATAGCGCGACGCGGCCGGATACAGTCCTTCAAGTGGACAATTGGGTCCCAAGGCTCACCCATGTTATCAAGCTGATCAGTGTCATTCCGCTTGACAACGTTTGTGAGATTTCGGTCCCATCTTTGGGAGAGACTTATAAGCGGCACCTTCACCTCCGCTGATGCGCAATCAGCCTGACTTCCGGAGATAGACGACGTACTTGTATGACATGAAGACGATGACCTGCACCCTGACACCGACGCTCAAACACGACCCGCCGCGTTGCCCAGCTCTCCACAGTCAAATAGGTGCATCATTACTTTTTCGTGATACTGATCCAAGTCAACAGTATACGGATTGCTCTCGGGAACGTCTGGGAGCAGAGTGAGCAGAGCACGTCAACGATACATGTGCTGTGGACTGGCTGGTCCCAAGAGCGGTGCCGCTCATCCCAGCCACCCAGCTGAGTGTCCTGATCTATCCACGCCTGGTGAGATAACTTCCGCGCTTCTTGTGTGCAAAGCTGATCAATTCCAGAGTCGGAGATGGCTCTCGCTGAAGGGCAAGCGGGAAGTCGCCCAACGCAAACTCGACCGAATCCGCCGGCCTGATCACGTCGCTTCCGGTTACACGATCGCGGAGATTGAGGCTATCGAACAGGTAATAGGGGACCAACAGGCTGTCAAACAAGGCTCATGTTTGGATTTATTCCGGGGCAACTACCTCCGCCGGTGATGGATTGCGGGGCCGCTGTTCATTTTCCAGCAGACCAACGGTAATCAACTTGAGTAGTGCAGCGCATGCAGCTCGTGCAAAATGTCGCTAAAAAGTCTCTGGCAGTCGTGAACAGTAGCGGCCCAATGTTCTGTGTCGCAGAGGGCTATGGCGATTCTTCCTTTACGTACTCACCTCAGTCAAGTCATGACCATCGTTGGCTGCGCTATCGGTATCGATCTCACCGATCGGATCGGAAGAAGACCGTTGATGATATTCATTAGTCTGATGTGTGGTATCCTTCTTACCTTCTTACAATCGGGACGGCTGTGGGTGAGAAAGCAGTCAAGAGTACGGCCGAGAACCAGACCGTCATCGCGACTTTCAACTTACTTGGTATCTTTACCAAGATGTACGCTTCCAACAACGCGTTTCTCATCGGATCGGAGATCGGTGGTGTAAGGATGAGAAAGAAGACAAGGGTGCGTGGCTCATGCCTTGCGTCAGCTTCAAACAAAGACAGGCTTTCAGCACCGTGGGCGATGTCCATGCGGCATTCTTTGTAACTTTTGCCACTCCTTACCTGCTTGTCAGTCCTGGACCAAATGTGGGTCCTAAGATAGGCTCGATATTCGCTGCTGTAGCATATCTGTCCTTCCTGTTTGGTATCTTTCACGCGCCCGAGCTTGCAGTGGGTTGTCTGATGCATGTCTTTTCTGCGATAACTCCAGCTGATACGCGTCATAGGGACGCTCACTCGAAGAGGTGGACGACCTGTTTTACGCCAACCTCTCGGCCTGGCAATTCAAGGAATAACAGACACGAGGAATAGGGAATAGGTTCACGAAGCTTGAAGCACACGGGGCTGGAGTAGACGACTTTGATCACATGGCAGATCTTCCGACGGGCCACGCGGACACCAGGGATAGAAAATCCGACACAAAAGAGCTTGAGGGACAATAAGGGGGTCCTCCGTGCTGTACAACCCTGTCGAGATTATCTACGTCGGAAGTTTGTAGCGATGACAGTTTCACTATCATACGTCCATGGTGCAGACCAGTATGATCCGCGCTCCGAGATTACATGTCCAAAGAAAGCTGCACTAGCGCATTGATGCCGACGTTATCGGGGCCAAAGTCAGGTGCAAGAATTATGTCGTCTGCGCAACTGTGCAGCACCGCATGGAAGCACATGTTTGGTGTTTCCGTCATATATCGTTATCTGATAAGTGTCGCAACAGGCGCTGTTAAGCACATGTGGCGTAACCTCGTCTAAATAAACTACAACTAGAGAAGTCCGTCGGCCGAAAACAAAAGGTGACCCATGCGGTGCACTCCAAGGCCGAGTGCAAAGTGGAGTCCGCGTTCGCAATCTGGTGGAGAACAGGTTTTGATATATGACATGCAAGAGTAAGCTAAAGATGCGAATCGTCACATTTTATCTCAGTTTTGTGATCGTCACATCTTAGGTATGACTAGCGTACAGTATACTGCAACGGTCCCCGACCATCAGGTCTTAGAGGGACCATCATCTCCATTGGCGAGTGCGAAGGGAACTGCGGATCCAATGTCTCTACTCACAGCTCCGGATCCCGTCTCCTGGACGGAATCACGCAAATGGATCGTCACTGCTGCTCTCTCAGTGAGCGGCTTCAACCGCATCATCGTATCGACCATCATCGCACCAGCATTGCCGTCTATTGAGCACGATCTGAGTTTATCGAGCACTGAGTCCACTGCCGCCCTCGGCGCCTTTGTATTAGCGGGGGCATTCTCGCCATTACTTGCGGGCCCGATGTCGGAGATATACGGCCGGGCTCCAATTCTCCACTTCACCAATATCTGGTTTCTCATCTTCAACATAGCCTGTGGATTCGCCAACAATGGCACCGCCCTCATCATATTTCGATTGCTTGCTGGCGCAGGTGCTGGAGCGATCTACGCGTTGCAGTCGGGTGTACTTGGGGACATCTGGCCTCCCGAGCGGCGTGGTGCGACCCTCTCCCTATATCTCTTCGTCCCTCTTCTCGGAGCTGCTGTTGGGCCAATCATTGGCGGTTACGTTCAGCAGTATACCACCTGGCGATGGATCTTCTGGTCCACGTCGATCATGCAAGCTCTGACCGTCACGGTGTGCTTCGCGTGGTTTAGGGAAACGCATCGCAGCATAATAGAACGACGCAATGGTCAGACGTCGCGCTGGAAGGTACCGGTCATCTCCAAACGCCTTTTGTGGTCGAGCATGAGTGTACCTACCAAGCAACTCGCCTCGCATCGATCAGTCCAGATTCAAGCTGCTCTCTCCGGCTTTGGATATGGCATCCTCTACCTCGTCCTCTCGACCTTTTCTTCCCTCTTCACGTCCAATTACGGGCAAACAGTCAGCATCAGTGGCTTGCACTACATCTCGCTGTGCCTTGGGGAAGTCATCGGCTCTCTGCTCGGAGGCAGATTGATGGATTACCTTGCCCGAGAAGCAAAGCAACGAGCCGGAAGTGACCGTTTTGAGCCCGAGTATCACCTGCCGATCATCATACCTGGCGCAGTCCTTGCAGCTATCGGCTTCCTACTCTTCGGATGGTCAGCGCAAGAGCGCGTCCCATGGATAGTAGTCGATATAGGGGGAATGGCGTTGATGCTGGGTCTGCAAATGACTGGTCAAGGATTGCAGGCGTACAACATGGATTCGTATCCTGATTCGCGAGCTTCAACAACTGCCGCTATACAAGTCTTCCGCGGCCTTGCTGCATTTGGTCTTCCACTGGCTGGGCCGAAGATGTACGCCTCTATCGGATATGGTTGGGCGAATACCATGCTAGGAGCCATTTATTTAGGTGGTCACGTTGGAGCATGTGCGTATCTTTGGCGTCAAGGTAAAGTACTGCGAACGGTATCAGAGGCAATACAGCTGTCCGCGATGTGATCATGCACATGCTTCTGGATGTCAACCAGTGCCCCAAGACGCTCTGGCATCACCACTGTACAGTACATACAGCATATCTTGTATGACGACGAGACACTGGAAACCTATGCAATAGTTGTTATCTTTCACCCAAAATGTTCGGCAACATCCGTTTGACCAGTTAGATTGACTTTTCCTATCTATCTCGCAATTATGATCTCTCAATTATGTTTCTAACTCATTTACCTTTCCGACAGCGAGTCGGTCATACCAACACACTTCCCACATGAAGAAAGAGCCGTACGTACCATTGCATATGCGCAGTGCTGAGTCTTGCAATAGAG
Source organism: Cryptococcus sp. GC_Crypt_5 (assembly GCA_026538355.1). Taxonomy (NCBI): domain Eukaryota; kingdom Fungi; phylum Basidiomycota; class Tremellomycetes; order Tremellales; family Cryptococcaceae; genus Cryptococcus; species Cryptococcus sp. GC_Crypt_5. The sequence continues at coordinate 13,420 of JALPBZ010000228.1, forward strand.
CATGCCTACGATGTCGATCCCGCAAAGTGTGTATATGTACAAGTACTTCAACCCCTATTCTCCCCCTGACCCGTGTCTTAGACCAGATGTAGCGGTCCATCAAATAACCCACAGGGTTGTGCGCAATGCGCGAGCGCCGGTGAGATATGCGAAGTCGTTCCACATCGGCGCGGGAGGAAGCAGGGCACTAGGTGAGCTGTTCTTCTGCTTACTGACTCGTTGCTGATTGATGAGCTAGACTATCCGACTCCGTTCGAGCTCAGCTGAAACAAAAGTACGCGTCCAAGGCCAGACGATGGGAACATAAGCAAGACTCAGGGAGTCGTCGGTCATCACGCAACGTCGATAGCCATGAGGAACGTCCGTCATTTCTATATTCCACTTCAACAGTGCGGATGAATCCCCATGAAGCGGATCTTGGACCATCCATACAGCGAATATCCTCTATAGCCAGATTATTTAAGCCAAGGCGGATTGAGGGGAAGGGGAAGGGGCCTGATCTGGCGCTGTATCGAGAAGACCCAATCACCTGCGGATTTATAAGCGAGGGCACGGGCGCCGAGTTGTTCAAACAGTACGTGTCGAGGAGACGCGTTGAGCTGATGGTAGCTTTATGGAGAACATTGCGACCAAGTTGTTCATCTTTGACCTTGATCTGCATACGTACGGTACGTCATGACTCGATAGGAGTGCTCACTGACGCTCGCAGACTACGTGCGGTTCTCCTCGTCATTTCTATTCTGTGTGATTCTGGCTGTTGCCGCAAAGTTCCACCGCGGTGTGGACCCAGTCACGCACAAGAAATGTCTAGCACTCGCCAAAGACCACATGTTGCGAGTGTTCGCTGATGATGTCAAGACGGAAGAGACCATACAAGCTTTGTAAGTGCGGCGCGCAATTATTTGTGCTGACTCGCAGATTCGTCTTGACCGAGTATAAGGAGGTAGAGGATGAGAATGGGTATATGCTGTTGGGCATGGTATGCGACTAGTGTCTCTTTGAGCTGACCTTTTGTCCATAGGCTTGGTACGTGATGCCTATGTTCCGTACCCTGACAACTTCACAGCCGACTCGCCGACGAACTCGAACTTGCGGAACCGCGCGCAGATTATGATCAACGACAAAATCGCAGCCGTGAACGTATCTGGCTCGCTCTCTATGCCGCGGATAAACGGTTTGTCGGTGCTCGGTTGCAAACGGCTTCCGCTTACCTTGTGTTGTCAGATACAACTATTGCGGGCAGACATCAAAGGCCAGTATGATGCCGAACCAACCTCTGTCACGTTTGAGGTGAGTTACGACTACGTTTGCAAAGGCTCATTCTGGTGCTCGACCAGTTCTCACTTTACTCAATCTTCCTTGTGCACTGAACACGACCATCGATTGGCAATCAACGTAGCGCTTCGCTATCTACTAGCTAAGCACATCGATGCAATCGATCAGGACAATGAGCGGGGGGCGGAGCGTTACGCATTGGATTTGCGGGAAAGATATTTCAACCTGGTATTTGAGGTTGACGACTGGATCAGAGAGCAGTGCCACAACAGTGAGTTGTGTCTATCCTTGATGTACATCTAGCTAACCAATTCGTCAGGCCAAGAAGCGTCGATTCATTCCTTGATCCCAGCGACTCTGGCAAAAGTCCTCGTGGGTATCGATTTCTTCATCTGCGCTGACGATAGATTGCACACCGCTGGGTTCAGCGTGCCTTTCGGACCGTCGCCCACCCTTCCGACGAACGAGAGCGGGAGCGGCGCGAAGCGCTTTCTGCATGTATTGAAGGGTCTTTGGAGATTCTTCGACTGATGTTGGAGGTGGAAGAGCCCGATCTGCGATATGCTTGTGGTAGGTCAAGCGATTCTGGACAATGGTTGACTTTTGAAGACTCAAAGCACCTCTACTTCGCATACGCGTCGTTCTTCCTCTATAAAGTGAGTACGCGTTGCAGCTGAGAAAGCGCTTACAGTTCACAGGCATTCGATATGAAGATCGCGACTATTATGCTGGATCACGAAACGCTAAGTGACATATTCGACCTCTTTGAGCGGTGTGCCATCAAGCTTGAGGACGCAGCGCTGTCTCCGTCACATACGATCGCCTATCATGCGTCTTTTCTGCGATCCCTCGCGGCCTTCAACACGATGACACCCGTCGAGGGCCGTGCAGTAACAGGTGACACGCACTCTGATCCGCATAACACCATTGCGCCGTTCGATCAACCGATTTTCAGCAGGTGAGCAGTTTCCACAAGTCCCATAATTAACGCCTTTCAGTACCCCTCCGCCTTCATCTTCGAATAACGCGAGTCAGATTAACGACACACTCCCGCTTCCTCCGTTGGCCGCTCTAGACGAGGGGCCATCCGAGCGGGGGATCAGCGAGTTCTTGGGCAACAACGTGTCGTGGGATGACTGGTGGCCTTTCAGTGATGTGGCATGGTCGCAAGAAGGCCTGATTGACACAACCCAAGACGAATCGTACTGGCAAGGGTATATCCATACAACGTGATCAATTGCATTCTATATCGATCCAAGTATGATCAGGCCAAGCCATTGATGACTTTGAAGACCTCTTCGGTATAATTCCACTTCAGGTCTTCTTCGATACGGATGCTACCGCCATCCTTGGGACTGAGGACTTTGACTTGGCTCCATTCCTTGGTACCAAAGTCCATCGGCCGCCAATTGACAAAGTTTGCCTGAGAGACATCAGTACTCGCCAGCGCTGCTGGACCTCGACGCTACTTACGTAGTCCTGAATCCATTCTAGCATGAGCTTTTCTTCCGCAGTGCTAGGACCATGCATGATGGAGAAGTTCTGTACACACGATCAGCTATTATGGCAGTCTTACAGGGTAATATTCACATGTATTGGTCGATCCATTGCATGAGTAACCCCGAACTGTTTCGGTGAGAAATCAAATACCAGCTTGGGAACCCAAGCAACGATGTATCGGTGCACAGAGTCGAGTGACACGCCGGCATCCCGGAGCTGACGGACAAACTCTCTACTCGGCGCTCTGACCTGACCGTCGCTTACGATGTCGCCGAAGACCTTTGCGTACTGATTGATATCTGGATTCGGGTCGGGGCTGCGTCCAGTCAGAAAATGAGTGTGTCAATGCGAATCGACTCACTGTTGGAAAGGCTCTTTAATCTTCTGGTGCAAGTACATGTCGATCATCTTATTGGTAGTAGTTTCTGAGCGGATGTCAGCACAGTCTCAAACATGACAACAAACACTTGCCAGGGTAGTAGTGCTGTACAGCGCGACGGATGGACTCCTCGTCGACAAAGTCAAATGTGGATCGATATAGGGTTTCCTACGGAAGAAGGGCAATTAGCACAACACAGTATCGCCCACGATAAGAGCTGACCTCATCCATCGTCTCCCCGATGTACACCGCCATGTCCCGCTTCTTCATCTCACGAGCAAGTGCCCCGTCATGCACCCACGTCTTGTTATCCGCTGAAGTAGGAAGTTAAGCTGGCGAAAGATACCAACGAGTATTTAGTAGCTCACGGAAGAAGACCCCGTCTTGGCATTGGCGAAAAGTGTAATTAGGGATAGTCATGACTTTGGTCATGAGCGTTTCGGCTGGAACCTCTCGTAGCTTTGCAAGCTTCTCAGCTCCTGACAGAGACAGTGAAATGTCCAAAGCTTTGCATAACGAGTTGAACTGAGGTTGAGACTCTTCGACCGTTTTGGGAATACATGGTATGGCCTTGAGAACAAGTTAGTGTCATATCGAGGCGATGGAGCCTACATTTGATATCCTGGCAAGCAAGTCAGTAGCTGTACTGCGACATCGATATCTCACTCACATGATCATGCGCTGGAACAAGCCACCGGGAGTAGCTTTGGCTTGCAGGCATTCATGTACGGCTTGGGCACTGATCGTCACGGACGTCAGATAAAGCTTCCAGTCCGCCCAACTTACTGTGTGGCGTAAGATCCAGCGGATCGTCCGCCCAGAACGACGCGCTGCGGGTTTCCGCCAAGAGATTTGATGTTGTCATGGACCCACTCCAGCGCAACACGCTGATCCCAAAGCGCATAGTTGCCTGCCGCTCCATCGGGTGATTCTTCTTGAAGCTCCTTGGAAGCAAGGAATCCAAGCGCGCTCAACCGGTATCCAATGGATATGCTACCAATGTCAGTGAGTTCCACAAACAAGTCGCTCACAAGATACAGTTTAGACCACCGGTACTAATAAGCTGTGTATTGTCAACGTTGTCTTGCTTCATATCACATACCTCTGTGGGATCCATCTTCGGGTCGATGCTCGCATCGCCAATCTGAAACCAGCCGCTAATCAGGTATCAGCGACGGGACTCGTGCTTCCACATATGGTTGAACTTACCCGTGCATATAAACGTAAACTGAAAACCCGCTTTCAGGTGGAGGACCGGCTGGCAGCCATATGTTCATCTTCAGGCAGTCCTCGTCGTAAGGATACTCCTGAATCTCTGCTGGCCCTTCCGCAGTCTCCACAACAGGTAAAGACGTGTAATTGGGCTGGGGGCATGGTCGTCCGAACTCTGTAGCGTTTCGAGGTTGACCATTCACGGACTACATGAGACTTCAGCCGAACACTCTGCTGTATCGCTTTCGGAAGACGACGCTTACATATGTGTAACCTTCAGGTAACGGTCGTGGCCGTTTGAAGCGATGAGCACCAGTCGGTGGAAGTGCATAGGGGACATCGAGGAAGCGCTTGACTCTGGGTTGTCAACAAGAAGCGTGAGGTGAAAGCTCACCTTCCGTCAATCAGTGTCCCCTCTAGCTGGCCAAGGTGACCGAGGTCGGCAACTGTGGGCGCGTACGTGTAACCTACGTCTTCTGTCAGCGTTGTTGCCTGTGAGCACGACTGCCCAACCAACCTTTGGCGAGAACGTTACCCATGGTTGCTGTACGGCTTTGGTGATATAAGATCAAACGACAAGCGCTTGAGTAGCATGCATAGGAGAAAAGACACGTCTGGCGAAATGTCCCCTGGGAAAGAGTGATAGTCATCGGCGTACTATCGGCGTACTATCGGTGACTCAAGGGTCTGACCCAGTGTACGCCCGCGAGTGGTAGGCGAGACCCGTAGCCGATAACCCGCACCGATAGGATTGGATCGGAGCAACAGACCAAGACCAGGGGCCAATTCCACCGTCGGGGTTCTAACTACCTCAATTTCGGTCTTTCAACTGCTTCGGGACTTCCGAGTCACCTCGCAAGATGTCTACATATATAACATTCTTGCTTCAGAGAGTATGCCGACGACGCAGAGCATTGTCAATCCAAATCAATATGTCTCAACATCCTACAGAGACCGAGGTCGATGACACCAAGGACAACTTTGGTGTCGATCATGACGCCGCAGTCGATATCACCGATGTTACGATGGAGATCAGCCCAGAGGACAACAAAAGGGTATTGAAGAAGATTGACCGAGTTATCTTGCCCCTCGCGTCCCTGGTCTACTTCTGTCAATACATGGACAAGAGAGGACTATCTTTCGCAGCCATCTTCGGACTGCAAAAAGACCTCCACTTGTCGGGCTCGGCGTACTCGTGAGTGAGACCAGCAGTATACAAGTGTATGTGGTACTCGCTGACTTTGCCGAACTTCGCTTATCTAGATGGGCAACAAGTATCTTCTACTTTGGCACTCTGGCTTCGCAATTCCTCTCGATTCAAATTCTGCACAAGTTCTCGGTCAAGGCTTATGTCGGAGGTGCGTGTTTTATGGAGTTTCAATTACAGTGTCCAAGTGCAAAGGCTGACTCAACTTAGTCACCGTCGTCATATGGGGGGGTGTCATGATGGCCCAGGCTGCGCCAGTCAATGCGGCTGGACTGCTGGCAGCGCGCTTCTTCCTTGGTTTCGCTGAAGGGTCGGCCTATCCTGCATTTGTCATCATGATCTCTATGTGGTACCGAAAAGCAGAACATCCGGCTCGCTTCGCCGCGCTGTACGGTGCCGATATCTTCGCGCAAGGCGTTGGCGGCTTGCTCCTATACGTCTTGAGTGAGATTAAAGGTAGCATTGCGGGATGGCGTATCGCCAATTTGATCGTTGGAGCTCTGTCCATCGTCATCGGTCTCGTCTTCACCTATTTCACTCCCGTCGATATCTCGAAAGCTGTGTTCCTCACTCCTGAAGAACAGCAGATCGCCATCGATCGAGTTGCTCGAGAGCACGTCAGCGGAGAGAGCAAAGAATGGAGATGGGATCAGTTCTGGGAGACTGTCACAGATGTCAGAGTAAGTCCACCGAAAGTCGCCAGACACTAACGAACAGTTCTATCTCGTATTCATATGGGCATTCTGTCTTTGCGCGTGTACTGTTTTATCCTTCGGCACATTGATCCTGAATGGTCTTGGCTACAGTACCTTCATCGTGAGTTTTGTCGTTTCCTGTACAACGTCACGCTGCTGAACGGCTACAGACCACGGTGTTACAACTGCCAGCATGTGGCATGCAGGCCACTTGTCTGCTTATTGCAGTCTTATCGTGCCGATATCTGCCCAATCGACGGACGTTCATTCAGGTGGCCCTCGCCTTCGTTCCTTTGATCGGCAGTATCCTTCTCCAGACCTTGCCATACGGCGCGAACAAGTGGCCCCTTGCAGGTGCCCTCTGGATGAGTGAGTATGGAGTCAGGTTGACCATCGTAGAATCGGCATTGACCTCCTACTCTTTACAGCGACATGTAATCACGGTATCGTCGTCATCAATTTGTCGATCATATCCTCCAATATCAAGGGTCATACTCGCAAGACCTTGTTTTCGACTGGATACTACATGGGTTACGCCGTGGGCTGCATCTGTGGACCGCGTGAGTCGGACGATCTCACTCTATCGGCCAATGCGTGCGTGCTAATGGATATTGACTTAGAACTGTTCCTCGCCAAGGAGAAACCTCTCTATCGGACTGCGATGCGAGCCATTTCAGGGATGTACGGCGTTTACATCTTGGCGATGCTGCTCGTTGGACTGCTCTGTTATCGCGAGAACGCACGACGCGATCGCTTGGCTTCGGAAGGCAACGAAAAGGCCGTTGCTCGTCCTGCTACTGGCTTCGATAACGAGTCGGACATAAAAGACCTTAGCTTCCGCTACGTGCTTTAGATTGGTACGGTATCAAGGTGTGTTAGACGAGGGTTGTTACGTTCAGGGAGGGGAAGTAAAATCGTATCTTAAGTCATCAGATTTGGGCGGTAGAGGTTGTACTATGTTATGGCTGTCCACATGGATCCGTTATATCAGCACGGGTCGATTCAATCCGTGAGCAGCCAATACATCTATTACTACGATATACAACGTTGTACAGCAAGGCGAAGAATGAACTTGCAAGCTAGCGGCCAGGAGTCACAAGCTCTCGCGAGATACTTCACGCGGTCCCTAAATCATGCCACTGAAAGCCCAGGTCGGGGAACACCATACTCCACGCATCTTGCAGGTCTCCAAACGCTTCCAACGTGGCAAGTGGTGCTGGCCCAACGGCTTCCGAAACAGCAGGCTGCTGGTTGATGATCTGATACTCGGACTGCATTGCGAGCAGGATATCCCGACTCATACTGGCTTCCTGCCATGTCACGCCTAACCGGGACATGAGATCGATCTGCCATGACCTTGCTTTAGCCTAGCAGTGTACTCGAGTAGATAACAGGACCTCGTATGCACTTACGCATTCTTTGAACTGCGCATCTGCCCTGGAGGTTGGTCCCTCAACTACATCCACGCTGCGTAGCAGAAACACCGTAGCCGCGCCAAAAATGACGTTGACTGACCAAGGCAGATATAAGTCAGCATCTATTTGTCATCAAACGCGGCTCAGCTTACTAAGGTTGTGATGCCCGTAGCGTATGCCGTGGGTGACATCGAACGTCTGTACACATCAAGTCCGTATTGTCAGCCGTGTGAGCGGGCTCCAAAGAATAGTACGCGGCAACTTACTCGAAGCAGATCCAGTACAGACTCTGCGGCTCGATTGCATTTCACCGCCATCTCAGGTATGGGGGTTCTGTAGAAGGGCCTATGCACGAAGATGACAGCCAAATGATATGTCATGTGCAAAAGGAGAACGTGTGGTAGCGGTGTCGCTTCCGGAAGTCGTAGAGGCAATTGGCTATACCACGTATCGAGTTGGTGTGCCAGGTGCCGCACGCCATCTTGGTGTCGATCGTCTCGTGCGGACGCAGCATAGCTGCGATCAGGCGAGCGGGTCAGCCTTTCGTCCCTACGAGGATGATGGTCTGAACCAAACTGACAGATTTTCAAGTATCGCGCGGTATATAACTGACAGTCGTGCTGACCAGTGGAGAGTCGTCGACCGGTACGAGCGGGTACCGTGCACCAGCAAAATGGCTCTTGTAGAACTTGGAGACGCCAACATCATGAGCGGCGCCATCCAAGGACTATCGTCGATCGCCGCATCGATACGTGGGAAAGGAACGTTGGGGGAGTCCAACATCGGCTGGCGGCCAGCTGCGAGTGCTCGGATCTATGGATGTCATTAGTCTATCCATTCAACGATGGTGGGTGGACAACATACGGTATCTTGGACGTAGATTGACCAGAATGCGTGATCACGTTGACTACGCTCCCTCTCAGTCATTTGGCCGGACCCAACGTAGCTATCACACTATTTTCAGTGTCAGTTAAGCCCTAAACGAGATCTGCTTTGATACTCACATTGATGTTCAAGCCCAGCTGAGTATCGATCAGTTCAGTCATGCTCTCCAGCTTGTCGTGGACTTACCGCATTGACGCCAGCTATAGCTATGCCAGAATAGAGATAGCCAGTGGAGTACTGGCGGTCTGCAAGCTTGACTTCCCGTTCATTTGCAGACATACGGATAAAGTGAGCGCAACTGTACGATGTCAGCAGCTTGGACGTACAACTGCGAGTCCAACTCACTTTGCGAATAGCGTGTATGCCCTCAACGAGCTGAGAGCCGTGTGGTCGCATTCGTTCAGCAGCAAAGGTAGGCAATGCTGCATGAACAATGACTCGAAACTGCTCAACAGATTTGGGTGCTCGTCGCGAATCAACCGAAGTCCCAAATACAGGATGGAACAATGTAACAGCGGCGAATAGTTGGTTGTTCGTGTCGTGGTTGTCGAGCTGGGATTCGATATTCGGACAAGATTGCAAGACCGGAGATCGGTGAGGAAAGCAGGCATGTCGACACACAAGTTCCATGAACCATAGAAAGCGGCAAAGTACTCCAATGCTTGGTCGTGAGCGGTACGGCTGATGTTGAGTGCTGATGGCAAGTGTCTAGCCCAGTCGATCCAGTCGCCCGTCTGCATGTCTTGTGGAGTAGACGCGGGCGATGCGTTTTGCCGAGCACGCGGTGTCGCGCATGTCCACAAAGATGTGGGACCAAACTGAATCAGAGCCCCGGCGGCCTCCTCAACGCGCTTTGATGCAAAAGGTCAGCGTTGAAATGTAGCACGTAGCATCAGTCGCTACTTTCACTTACCTGGAAGCGTTCTTGCCCGTTGCCTTCGCTAAAGCTTTTCAGACGGGACGATGTGATAGGTGACAGTTCTAATGCTGGTGATGTCCTTTGATAGGTATCAGGTGGACCGTGATTAGGAGGTATAGAGACTGTTGTTGGGGCCATCCTTTGCTCGACATCGGTCCACAACATGTCGAACTGAAGATCATTTGAGGGTACCGCGGGCATGGGTGCGTGATTATTGCCGGAATCCACCAATGTATCCGCGATGCTATTCGACCTTCCTTGGTCCGCAGCTTGAACGCTTGTTAGAGATGGCAGGAGAGCGTGGATGAGCTGCTCAAAGCGATCCATTCGCGCGTTCAGGTCCTCCATATGCTCCATGTATGTCCTGTGGACGCAAGGATTATCAACATGTTGCTGTCATCTGTCCAAATCTGGACTCACTTTCGCCGATCTTCATCCTTATAATCGCATGCAAGCTTGCGCTCTTTGCACACTGTACATTGAGGGAAGTGACCATCGCAACGGATCTTGCTATCGAGACCAATTACACGATTGTTAGCTTAAGCGCGATGAGGTGTGGTGAACATCGATGCTAACCGTTTGCGACAGCTGTCACATGCTCTCGACACATGATTGACCTGCCGCTTGGAATGCGACGGTATGCTCTGGTCGTCACTGTCTTCTCGCTGACTCGCCGATCTCTTCGACGTCGACGGCATGTCGCCGTGTATGATACTGACAATTGCGATAAGCACGATACGTGTGCAACGAAAAGAGACCAATAGAATATGGTCGGAAGTAGTGACCCGTAGCTAATAGGGTAAAACTGACCACGTCACGCTGCGAGATAAGGACTTTTTAGGCATAACAATGGCATATGTATGCATCTTATCAATACAATGCTATATATCACCAAGTCACGATGGTTAGACAGTGACATCGTCCATGCTCAGCGTTATACTGTCAAGCAGCACGACCCCGTCGTGATCTCAGCCACTGAGACTGATCGTGTTTCGGCTCCTTCTCGTCCGATATCACCTGGAAGTTTCAGCTCCGACCTCCATTTCCACCGCTCTCGGTTCTCGTCTGACAGCTGCTACATGTATGAGAAGCGATTTCAAGCTGTTGCAATGATAAGAGCTTTATAACGCGGATCATCACACAATAGCCAGTTCCCATCAATGGGTCTGCGCATCGGCATGTTGCCTTGTTGAACAGATGCCAATCAGCCAGGTCAGAGAAATACGTCCTGATAAGCATTTTGATCGCATCATTCTGAGAAGAAACTATGTCTGTCATACACCCCCTGACTCCTGCCTTGTAGCTCTTGATGCGTGCAGAAGGCCCCTTGGCAGGCAGAGAGGCAGAGACAGTCAGAGGTACGAGCCCGTATACCATCAACAGGTGTTATCACCTGCATATAGTCGGCGCTATCTATGCGTCGGAACACGTCGGCGTCCGCTCCACTTGCTTACCGGGGCGCAACGCGCTCGGCGTCACGTACCCGCTCCTTATAGTAATGCAGAACGCAAGCCGAACGTTAACGGACTGTCAACTGGGATGCTGCCGAACTCCTTACGACTCCTTATCGGCCAGTCGCTAAAGCTGTCCCGAAATCGGGTATTGCTCTAAGTGTAATAACGGTTATTATTTACTAGGTCGGTGACAAAGTCTTGGTCGCGGCAGCTTCCCTGTGGACCCCAGACTTCCCATAGTTTTGAATAGCTCCGGAAAGCGTTTCCCGAATGCGCGATAGAGGAAATGAACAAATAGGAGCTTTGAGTCCGCGGTGTGAGACTTTCCCCCGCCGCTTCACATTCCAAGTCTCTCGACCATTTCTTTTCTTCGCCATGACGCACGTATACGATACTGAGAAAGGCGATGGTGCCGATCTCGGAGCCTCTGGCCATGGTCTCGACGACACGATCGTCAAAGTACAGCACTTGGATGCTAGTCAAGAGCATAATGTGAGTAGATAACGGTGTCACGTGAGGTGTTCAAGCAATCCTTATGCTCTGTATTGCAGTATGACACCGCTGCAAAGTTCTTCGTTGATCTCGCCAATCATCCCGATGCCGCCAGTCTAATGGCACCATGGACCGAAGAGGAGGAGAAAGCAGTCAAGCGCAAGGTCAGTCCGAGTGGTGTTGAGAAGCGTTACAACAGTCTGACTGACAGCATACTCGCTCTTCTAGCTCGACAGGATCGTTCTTCCTCTTGTCACTGGCTCACTTCTGATGGGTGGTACCGACAAGGTCATCTTGGGTACTGCGGCTACCTTTGGTCTCAAGACCGACTTAGGGCTAGTGGGACAGCAATACTCTTGGGCGAGCTCAATCAGTTAGTGGTGTCGTTACTCACGTGCAGCAGGTGCTGATCAGTCGTCCGGTACAGTCTTCTTCGGTGCCATGGCGACGGTCTTTCCCCAGTCCTGGCTGTGTCAGCGCTACGCTACTGGCAAGGTACGCAGCGAGAAATGTAGGACATAAGTGCAGCTGCTAAGACGCGATTCCATTGCTATCCAGATCTTCTCTGTCAACGTATTCTTCTTCGGCATTATGACTTTTGCTACTATGGGCGCAACGAATGTGAGTCGTCCCTTGGCAAGCTGCCGAAGCGAGATGCTAAGACTTTGATCGATAGGCGGGGAGTCTTCAAGCTATCCGTTTCCTTCTTGGCCTGTTTGAAGGATTGAACACGTCTGGTGCCGGTCTCGTCGTAAGTTCTGCATGATTGTCGTGGTCTGTGTAATCTATGCTCATCACCACTGTTATAGATCGGAATGTGGTGGAAGAAGGAGGAACAAGGTTGGCGAACAGTATTGGTCTTCAACACTTTCTCATCTGTCGTCAACGGTCTCCTGTCGTAAGTCTGTCCATGTGATAACGGTTGACAATCACTCACACCATTTCAGATACGCTGTCCAGTTTTGGACTCCAACGGCTCACCTCTCCCGCTGGCAGCTGGTATACCTCATTACGGGCTGCATATCCGTCACTCTCGGTGTCCTAGACTGGATCTTCTTCCCCGCAAACCCGACACAGGCTTGGTGGCTTGTGAGTCGATTCACATGCAGGGCCTCGCGGGTATCTTTCGCAGTGCTGACAAAGCGCAGACCCCTCGTGAAAAGTACATTGCTACTCAAAGGATCGCTACTAATCAGACTGGTATGGTCAACACCCACGTGAGCTACATAGTGACACTTCTCTGTGCACTGCTGATGAAGCGCGATACAGACCAAAGTGGAGCAAGTCAAAGAGGCTCTCCTGGACGTCCGAACATGGCTCTACTTCCTCATCTCCATCACGTAGGTCGACATGATAGCCACCATCTGACAAGAACTGAAGGCGCTCGCTAATGCACCTGTATACTTTAGCTTGAACATCCCGAACGGTGGTCTGACCAGTTTCTACTCCATCGTCATTGCCAACTTCGATTATACCACTAAGCAGCTGACGCTCTTGAACATCCCTACCGTGAGTCAGGCTGCCGACACCTCGTGTACAAACTAACTTCGTATGCTCAGGGAGTAATCGGATGGGTCGCTGCGCTGTTCTGGGTTACGGTGGCAAGGTACACTCGCAAGCCTCTTCTGTGTGCCATGGGTTCCGTCCTTGGTGCGTGTTGTCGGTGTAAACAACGTGATTCAAGGCTGATGAGAATGATCACAGTTTGTCTTGCCGGCACTATCGTTCTCAAAGTTGTACCAAAGACCAACGTTGGCGGCTCGTTGGCTGCGCTTTACATCGTGTACATGTACTGGGCGCCGTACATGGTCTTTGGCCAACTTATCATGTACGCCAATGTCGGCGGTACCACCAAGAAAGTTGCAGTATTCGGTATCTCGTACCTTGGTAAGTCCCATCTCGTTGCCTGCGGAGACTTCGTACATGACCTAGACTGACTTGAATAACAGGATACTGCGTCGGAAACCTCGTCGGCCCACAATCGTTCCGCGCGAGCGAATCACCCGACTACCCAACAGCCTACACAGTTATGTTGACCGGATACTGCTGCTCTATCGGCTTGATGACGATGTACGGTCTTCTTTGCTGGCGCGATAACAAGCGTAAAGTCGTCCAGGAGCGCGAATGGCGTCAAAGTATGCAGGGGGTCGAGCTTGACGTAGCTGAGGAATGGAAGGATCTCACGGATAGGGAGGTGAGTGCATCGTCGACTCGATATCAACTTCTTTACCACTGCTGACTTGATGTCCTTCAGAACCCCAAGTTCAGGTACACTTACTAAGACTTGGCTCAATGGTCGGAAAACGTAAGAAGAACGGCCGTATGATAGGGTCGTTATAGGGTGGGAGTAAACGAGGATGATAGAGATTCCCAATGATATAGTTATTCCGATTTCTGGCAGAAGTATATACGTTGTACGGGCAGTTCGACTGTCCATATCTTGTCCACCGCTGACTTGGATGAAGGATGAATATTTCCTTAATGAACAGGCCATGCGGGAGTCTCCTGGTACAGAGTTCTCAGCCCGCACAGCAGAATTTCTCTCAACAGCGTAGACGAAGCTCTGTAATGCTTTATATGAAAATTGCAATGACGGGACCTGAAAATGACCACGGAAGTGGTGAATCGCACATTCATCCTGCCTCACTCTCCCAATCCATCAGTCTCGTTCCTACCAACTAACCTATCTCTGCGCATTCCTCCACGATGAGTTCAACGAGCCAAAAGCAAAAACTACAGCACGAGGGATTCCCAGATGGTCCCCCACTCTGGTACTAACCC